>JAUTXW010004484.1:0-230000 GCA_030620095.1 Kuschelorhynchus macadamiae | reverse complement strand
CCTTTGAATTGCTCGTTCAACATGAACTCGAGCACAAGCGATATCAGCTGTCACTTCAGCTTCTTCTCTGCTAAGCTGTTTTTTCTTTCTTAAAAATCGAGGCCTGATTAGTTTCACTAGCTTCTCATTACAATCTTGTTCTATTAGGAACCCTTTATCTACCATAATTGCATCATGCATATCAAGTTTATCTAAAATATTCTCATAGTTAAATATAGTTTTATCAGTGGCTCTTCCTCCAAAACCAGCACTAACAAAAGAAATTAGACCTGAGGAAGTTATAGCTATTAGGTACTTTAACGTAGGATGTCCCTTATAATGGGAATCTGATTTAACTCTACATTTTAAACATTTTAATTTTTGAATTTTAACTTCTGTTCAATCTAAAACTACTCTTGTGTTTTTAAATTTTTCAAAACACTTTGGCATATTATTTGAAATTTGCTCTTTAGTTCACCAATATATAGCTGGTTTTAAAGCCATAGCCAACAGACTAACCATAGAGTAAAATGTATTTGCACATTGAGTTTTACTTAAATTAAACAAAATTGCTAAGCAAGCAAATGACAGATTTAACTTAAGTTTGCACAAAACTAACATAATTCGTCCCTTAACATTCGTCCAGATACATTTATTATAATCAGCAGTTTTTTCAGCAAATTAATTATTAAAATAAAAAAGTCTGACATACCAATAAAATTAATCAGCTTTGCATCGGTATTTAATATCTGAGGCAGTTCAAAAAAATCACTAGGCTGTGTTTTAGTTGCCTTATCTTGATAAAATATTGTAGACAATGATTCTACAGATGATAAAAGTGCTTTATTTGAGATTGATGGAGTTACTATGGTTGTATTTAAGTTTTGATCTTCATCTATTTCCATATTTTCTTCACCAAAGAAACCTGATGTACATTTCTGCAACCTTAAGAAAATGTTTACAGTGATAGATAAGTTTTGTAAAACTTTGACTTAGCAATGCCTTTTTGACCTATCAACTACTGTTTTTTTTGTCGAATAAGCTGACTGGAATTTTTTGACTTGGAATTACGTGTTGTTTTAAACGGCGTTTTTTATTTGTTCTTGAAAAATATTTTTAATTAGAAAGCTTAATAATATATATATATATATATATATATATATAGGGTAAAGTCGGGTGAGATGGCCAACCGGGAGAGATGACCAGCTCAAAAACGCGTCGTTCGATGGCGCTGCGTATCCTCACCGGCGACAAACATTTACGTGTAAGCACGGACAGTATGTTTTCGCTCACAGCACATTAAAGCTCTTGGCAAATAAAAATATTATTGCGCCCTCGTAAAATTATATAATAGTTTCTTACTACCTAGTACTGTATATGTGTCGAAATAAATTGGCCGGTGATTTCAACATATTAGGTAAGTACGATGTTCATTCTATTGTTCTAACCGCTAAATACCGTTAAAAGCATACAGTGGATTTCGTTTGTTACGTTGGCCATCTCTCCCTAGCATTCGGGAGAGATGGCCACCAAATTGTAGGAATAGATGGCCATTTATTTTTTACGTCTATTTCTTTACAGTTTGGAGTCCTTTGGAGTTTACTGCAGAAAAATGCCAACGAAGTATATCAAAAAGAACACGAATCGTGGAAACTACACTCAAGAAAATCTGAGACTAGCAATTGAAGCTGTCAGAAATGGTTCGTCTGTAAATGCAGCCTCAAAAACTTATCGCATTCCAAGGAAAACCCTTGAAAGGAAGGTAAAGAAGAATGTTTCCACGGCTGGTAAAATGGAACCGGACAGCATGTTGGGGGAGGCAAATGAAAATAAATTAGTGCTGCACATTAAAAAGGCACAAAAATGCGGTTTTCCTATGACGGTTACAGATGTTCGAAAGCTTGCCTTTAATTTCGCTGAAAGTCTACAACTCAATCATAAGTTCAATAAAGAAAAGGGAACTGCTGGTTTAGGTCTTTCTTCAGAAGACATCCCGACTTGTCTATTCGAAAAGCTGAGGGTGTATCTCTTGGGCGAGGTGAAGGCATGAATCGTGTAGCTGTGGAAAAATATTTTACGCTTCTGCAAGATGTACTGGGAAGCAATGAGCTTTTCGACAAACCTATGAGTGTATACGATGTCGATGAACAGGTCTTTAATTAAATAATCGACCTGGGAATGTTATAGCCGAAAAAGGAGCAACAGATGTTGTTACAGTGACATCAGGAGAAAAGGGTGAGACAATCTCGTGCATAGCTTGCCGTAATGCGGAAGGTTTTTTTCTACCACCAGTCTGTGTATTTAAAGGCAAGAATTTAAAGACCGAGTGGACTGACTCCATGTCGCCCAGTTCACAAATTGTGATGTCTCAAAAATCAGCCTATGTAACTGCAACCATTTTTTTGCATTGCTTTAAAAACCACTTCTTATCTCGTAAAAACGAAGGGAAGGCCTTATTAATTCTTGACGGGCATGCATCTCATTGGAGTTGAACTTTTAGAGACAGCTGAAGCTAATAATGTCGTTTTGTCGTGCCTACCTCCGCACACCACTCATTATTTGCAACCACTCGATAGGGCTTTTTTCAAGTCTCTTAAAACTTTCTACTATCAAGCTTGTAGAGAATAGATGCAGAGTCACCCCGGAAGAAAACTAGGGCGACTTCAATTTGGAGAACTTTTAACGAAAAGCTGGGGAAAATCAGCGAGCGCTGGAAATGCAATTTCCGGCTTCAGAGCCACTGGTATATTACCCTGGAACCCTGATTCTATACCCGATCATGCTTACACTGTTTCTGATCGAATTGTAAACAACGAAACGAGAGAAGTCCAGGAAACACCCACAGAAGTAAAAGAACATTCAACATTCGAACTCTCTAGTGAACAACGTTGGAGTAATACAAGAAGTTAGACGCCCGATCAATATGATGGATAATGCAGTGCCATCCTGTAGCCATGCACATACAGGGCCTCGATGCACAACTCCAGTGGAAGGAACATCTGTACCAGACTTGACACCTAAAAAACTTTTAGACCAGATTAATCCTACACCTACACCAGTTGTGTAGGTACGAGCAAAATACATAGCCACCCTATTAACTTCTCCCGAACACATTGCGATTCTGAAAGATAGATCCGCAAAGAAAACCCAACGAACAAAAAAAGAACGCTCCAAAGAAAAATGTTCAAGAAAAAACAATTGTTCGAAAAAGAAAACGCTCACCTTCGCCAAGTTCTGATGAGGAAGAGGAGGATATAGATGTCCAATATGAAGAGGAAAGTGATACCCTATCAGAGGTGGATAAAACCGAATGTACAGGATGTGGAGAAAGCTACAACAGCACTCGAAAGAAGGAAGATTGGTTGCAGTGTATAATATGCCAGATGTGGCTTCATGAAAATTGCTCCTCTTTTTTGAACACTTGTGAAAATTGTGGTAAAACCGCGTTTAGAAAGAAAAAAAAATTAATGTTAAGTAAAAATATTTTACTTTTCTTTTATAAAAAGTTTGTTATTTTAACGTTTTTCTATTTTATTTTCATTTTTATTATGTGCTATCTCACCCTTACTGGATTGGCCATCTAGCCCCACTGTACTGGGATAGATGACCACATACAACTTATTTTTATAAGTAATATAACAAAAATCCTAATAATATTTTAACCCTTTTTACTTACCTACCTGTTGGGATGAAAGTAAAGCTGTTACGATAAAAATATGTCATGATGGTAAACCTTACAAAAAAATTACAGGGACCTACCATGCAAAATGGTAGCCATCTCTTCCCACTTTATATATATATATATATATATATATATATATATATATATATATATATATAAATAAATAATCATTCACTCTGCTGGGCTAAGACAAATCAAGGAAATCGCCAATCAAATAGGTGCCCCTTATTTTACCTTAGCATTACAATCTTGTATTCATACCTGCGAAAAAAATCACTTTCTATAAAATGTTGACTACAAACGAACATGTACTTTGATAATGGCTTGCCAATTTTTAATATGTGTTTCCACCTATTCCTTAGATTAGGGTCTGTTGGAAATACATGCAATGAAATATCTTTGGTAGTATACGATGAACACTGCGGAACAGAACCTATTTTCCTAGATGTGGTTTTCACAGACTTGTGGATAGATTGCATGTTTCTCAGTCCAGTTACTAAAGTAAGTGCTATGTCTAGTATGTCTGGAGATAAAAAGTGGAAGTGTGTGGGTTCTAATGGTGCGTGTATGGTGATTAGTTCCTGGTTGGTGTAATTGTATAATGTTTTTCCTGCTCGATTTGTGGATTTGCATCCCCAGCGTCGTGATTTACTGTTTAAGTCGCCTGCTATTATTGTTGGGTGGTTTGTGTTGAATATTTCGTCGAGTTCGTCTGTGTCTAGTTGTGCAGTGGGTGGTTTGTATACAGAGTGAATTTTTATTGTGTTGTCGTGCATATGTATGTATATTCCGGTGTGTTCTAAATTTTCTGTGTGTGTGTGGTGGAAGAGTTCGTGTTTTATGTTGTTTTTTATTATGATTGCTGTGCCTCCCCCTATTCTGTTAGGTCTGTCTGTCCTGTATATTGTGTAGTTATTGATTGAGTATGTTGTTTGTGGTTTAAGATAAGTTTCTTGTATTAGAGCTACGTCTACTTTGTTTTCTGTTAGAAAATTTGCAAACTCGTGTCTTTTAGGATAGAGCGAGTTTGCATTCCAACTAATGATGTATAATTCTTTGGGTTTAATTGTTTTATCCATTTGTTAGGTTTAGGAGAGTCTTGAATATTGGTCTGTTTTGTATGAGTTGTTCTAAGTGTGTAAGTCTTGAGTTTATTTCTTCGTCATTAAGGGTGAGTAGTAGCAGTAGGGGGTTGCTGCTATTGTGCCCTGTTTGTGTATTTGTCTCGTTGTTGTTTGCTGTGCTGTTCTTTTTTGTGAGTTGTGCAAAAGTTAAGTTTTGGATGACTTGTCTAATTGGGGATTTGGGAGTGATGTTGTTATTTTGTGATTGTTGGTTCGTGTTTGAATGTCTGTTGTTGGGGTTTTTGGGGCATCTTGAGTCGCTGGCGGGGTGTTCGCCGTTGCAATTGCAGCATTTTGGGGGGGATGTGGTGTCTGGTTTTTTACATGTTTTATAAAAGTGGTCTCCTGCGCATCGATGGCATTTTGGGGCTGCGTTACAGTTTGTAAGTGAGTGTCCGAATTGTTGGCATCTGTGACATTGGGGAATATGTCTTGTTTGTGAACTTTTTTGGGGCTCTATTGTGACTGTCATGTGGCATAGTCTGTTTATGTCGTAAATGTGCGTTTGGTCTTTCGGGATTAGGCATTTAACCATGCTGGTTTCGTAATTTTTTCTGGTGCCTAGTTTGAAACAAGCGACTTCGCTTGGGGTAAATTCTAGGTTTTCAATGTCTTTTTGTATGTCGGTGATTGGTATTTTTTTGTCCAGTCCTTTGATGATTATGTTGTGTTGTTTGTCTTCGGGTAGGAAGTATGTATGGTATTCTACGTTGTTGTTTTTCAGGAATGTAGTGATTTGTCTATGGTCATTAGGAGTGTCGGGGGTGAGAGATATCCCTAGTTTGTCCTTTTTAGGGGGAGAGAATTTTAAATTTTTGTCTTTAGAGCTTGGTGAATTTGAATCCAGTTTGGCGTATTTCGGATTATTATTGGTACAGTTTTGGGTTTGTGCTCTAGGGAGGTGTTGTTCGTGATGTTGGTTGTATTTTGTGTATGCTTGTTAAAAATGGAAATTGGTTTGTTTGATTTTGGTATGTTGAGAGGAGTGAGTATTTTATCTAATGTATTTTTTGGTTTTAGTGCTGGGAAGTCGTGATTTTCGTCAACTTCCATATTATTGTTGGTGGGTGTTGTAGATGTGGTTTCTTTACTTACGGGTATGCTTGGGTTTATTGTACTGTTAGGTGTGTTTGTGATTGTGGTTTTAGGTTTTTTGATTTCCTCTATGAGATTGTCAATTTTTTTTGTTTAGTGAAAGGTTTGTGTCTGTTAGTTTTTGGGTAAGGTTGTTGTTTTGTAATTGTAGGGTAAGTATTAGTGATTCAAAATTTTTGATTTTGTTTTTTAGTTCTTTGCTTTCTTCGAGAAGTTCACTGTTTATTAATTCTTTTTTTGATGATTTTTCGGGGTTTTTTGAGTACGGTGTTTTTGTTGCGGAGGATGTTTTGTAGGGGAGGATTAATGGAGTTTGGATTGAGGGGGATCTGTTTGGTCCACCCATTTTTTTAAGCAGTCTTCTTCTGTATGCTGGAATGTAAGTTCTGGGCAGGATTGGCGCAGGCTCCGAGTGTCCTGGCGCTGTGTCTTGATTTATGTCTCTTTCTTCTTTCACTATTGTTTTTATTATGGAACTATTGCACTTTTTTTTAATTGGTGCCGTTTTGACGATTTACTTTGCACTATTGTCGCTTGTAACTATGATCAGAGTTCGCTGGTACTACTCGCTTGGCTGACGCACTATTTAACTAACTAACGCTAATACCGGCAACACTAAAGCATACCAATTTTTATAATGTTGATTAACAACACTCATATATAACTGAAGGTGTCTGAGTTATATAAATAAGGTTACGGCAAATGTCATATAAACCCGTTATCTTACCATTGGTAAAGATTACTAAAAGTTTTAATAAAGTGGAAATGTTATATCACCTTTTTATATACTTGTAGGTTACAGTAACCTTATAAAGTAGATATATCACTAGGTAATATTCTAAAACCCCGAAACATGTTTATTGTTAACTTTTATACAGTCCTTATATAACTTTATGTTACCATAAGTTGTGACAAATGTTTATTGGTAGTACATACTTTTTTCCCTAGTAAATAAAAATTTAAATTGTGCGCCAAAACATCAAAAAGCCATCTCGCGGCAAGTAGCTTAATTCCGAAATTCTATATTCGACGTTTTTCTACTCTCTATGACACACATCAATTCGTCAGTATTTAATTACAACAGATGGCGTTCGAATACGGACTTGCGCATACTATAGAAGATTCCTTTCTATTCCCCCATAAACTTTTATCTATGGTACAAATCAACATTGGATCGTCCCGGTCGATTCTCGATTGTACGTTTGCTGTTCGCGTTGAAATACATTTAAAATTTAAATAACTGCGCGGCCTTCGACAAAATTTTAAACATGAAGGACATTTGTTAGAAAAGAAGAACGGAAGGACTTTTGTCTATCAAGCGGTTTTTGAACCTGCCGGAAAATGCTCCGATATTAGTAAAGGCAATAAATTCTTCATTTTCCAATACCGTATTTCCAAACTGTCTAAAAGTCGAAAATATTACACCTCTTTACAAGGGTGGTGATCACAATAGTAGGGGAGACCCGGCCATAGCGGATGTGTTAAGGGAAAAAATCATATTCATCTGGAATGTAATTTCGTTGCAAAAAAAATATCTGTGGTATAGACCAATGTTTTTTCTCGTGTATGAACGGGGTAATTTATTAATTTTGTTTTTTCTATAATTTATATTTTTTAAACATTTGCATTTTATTCACTTTGCCCGACTACCCGGGCAAAATGAATACTAATGTATTTTATATGCAGGTACACAAAATGAAGGCCATAACATTGGCCAAAATAATATATTTTTGAACTATGTATTTAAACAAGAAAATATAAACAATAAACCGAGATTACTCGTTACAATAATCACAAAAATATGATCCAATTCCATTATAGTTAGTGCACAGCTCGTGGGCCCAATTTTGGCATGAAAATTGCCTAAGTACCAATATGTAAATTTTACAGTACGCGAAAAAAACAGTTTTTATCTAAGAATAATAATAATTCTGCATTTTTCTTTTCTAATTGTGTTTTTTTTGTGAAAAATAAATTGAGAAATGTTAAAGGAAATGTTTTTCTATAGTTTGGATAATTTAACGGACTTATATAAATACGGGTAAATATCACATGAAAACTCGTTACCTTTTTGGACATACGCAAATTTCATTTAAAAACGCAACCATTTTACCATTAACATTTTTATTAGCTACTTACAAAAGAACAAAACATTATACACTATACTAAAAAATAATTCTATATAAAACATTAGCTACAAAAAGAAAGCTTATTCATGTTCAAGACTAAAAAGGATGGTAATCTGGCTCCATTGTACTTTTTAGGGATTGGAGATGTTCAAACTTTTCACGTTTAATTTTTAATTTACCTTGGTAAAGTCTTGGCAGTTGTTCCACGGGGACAATTGAGCATTAGCATGCCTTATCTTATATTCTATGGACCCGTCTGAATTGTATTTTAACGCTCTAATATCTTGCACAGTTGGGTCACCAGTTTTACATCCAGAACGAATTGAAATTGAAAAAGATGATTTTGGAAAAATCCTTAAAATAAGCGTGGTTTAAATATTCTACCTCATAAGGTCTTGGGTTCTTTCTCGCAGTTTTTAATAAATTAACGTAGTCGGCTGGTACATTTATTAGCCTTCCTGAAAGCTTCCTTTCAATTGTGGAATGCATAGAATCGCATTCCATTTGCGTATGCCCCTTTTCTAAATATTTTTGAATAATGCAAACATTATTTTCAATTAAAAAATTTAAAAGGGCATTCGACAAAATGGAATTGCGATTCTGTGCACCACATGCGATTCTGTGCACCACAACCGTCACTGTACAGAATAATTAGTTTAGTATATTAGTATATTTTTCCAGCGGGGCTCTAAGTAAAGTTTAGAAGAGGACTTCCGGCAATAATGAGATTCTAGCCTTGGCAAATTGGCAAAAAAATCTCTAACTGATTTGTGTTTCTCATTATTTCTTAAATGTTTTTCTTTTTCAATATTGTTACCATTAGTTTTTGCATTAAATTTTTGGGTTTCAGGTGAAAAAAGACTTTTATTTAACCAGAAAGGGATGGTTCTCATGGACACACCAAGCGTGTTGAAAAACATCGTTTTGCATACTCTTACCCTATCCTTTTTGTTATCCAAAAAAAAAAGAATAGGAGCATTTTCTGCGGCTCTCCCCTTCAGATTTTCGGTTTCTGGCCCTTTTGACACTTGAAGCAATCGCTCTTCCACTGACAAATATTTTCTTTTCTTCCCATGTGAAACCCCAGAATTTTTTAAATATCTTCTGTCTTTCTTCTCCTATGTTATAACATTTAAACGTGTTTTTTCTTGACTTTCCTTCTTTACACGAACACCCTATTTTTAGTTTTCTTTCGTTCTTACGCACAACAAACTTGTTATCCTTCCTTCCCATATACGAGGCCCCTTCTTGCCTCTTTTTCTTGTTAGCGTTATATTCCCAGTCTTGACTGTCACTCAATCTATTTTTCTTTCTTTTGCGTTTGGTTTTCTCATCATCTAAGGCACCATTTTCTTCTTCCTCCTCTGAGCTGCTCTCTCTTTCCATTAAGATTTCATCTTCATTTAATCCATAATCTTCTTTTTCCTCAGCAGTATAGGTCTCAAATGTTTTTCTATTTCACTTGCATTAATGTTTTTAGAGACATCACTAAAACCTGACATAGTATCTAGGTCTATAAAAGCATCCAAACCATTGGTGTTATCCAGCCCTATGATTTTCTCGACGAAATCCTCATGACCGCTTAAACTGGGATCGATATTTTCTTGCAAATCTTTTGTTGAAACATTTAGAAATTTCTGAGCCTGGATACATTCCTCTTTTAGATTTTCCATTGCGTCGGCGTCGGATACATTTTCTGAGTTGGAAAAAATTATAACGTCACTTAAAACGGCAACTTTTGGTTCGGATTTTCGAAGTGGTTGATTAACAACAGGAATCTTAGGCTTGTTTTTAGCTTGCAATCGAAGAAGCACCATCTTCATCCTCACTTTTAAACTTCACTACGTTGTTTAGTATTCTATAACTTCTTGAAGTTTTATCCATTCTGAAAAAAATTTAAGGCTGTTTTATACTTATCCAGTAGCGGGTGCAATCTGACCCCGTGTAAACACTTCCATGACACCACTACCATGCCAATGTGCTAGTGAGACTAACGCTAGCTACTGGATAATAGTGTTTTGCATTTTGCAGTTTATTTATTACGTGGCAAATAGATTTGCGGTTAAATCAAAAATCATGTGACAAGTGTCATTTACTCAATTTATTCACAAACGTAATTAATAATTATAATGTAATAAGTAAAATAAATAAAACTCGCCTAATCTGAAAGTTGCGTAACTCCATTTCACATTAAAAAAGAAAAGTGCCTAAGTCCTATAGCTAATAATTTTTAACTACTGTTTAAAATCAAACATTTGTATGGAATATTTTTTGACTAAACTTACTTACCTTGACTGTTTGACAGCTAATAACGACAATTGTATCACCAAGAAACTTATTTTTAAATAATTGAAAGCAAGAATTGCGAACACAAGCTATTCAGTCACGATTAAAGTATTGAATGCGCGGACTTACGCAAAATTCACGTTGTGACAGATAACGTCGGATTTAGGCAACATTCATTTCGGTATTTTGTGGCGCTATCTAGTAAGTAATAGCTAAAATTTAATGTAGCTAAAATTTAATGTTGGTTTATGAAGTTCGACCTGCTTAACAAGATGGCATTAAAATCCAGATTTTAGTAAAAAGTGGACTTACGCAATTTTCATATTAGGCCGACGATATACTGCATAATTTTAAGACAATTGTTAAGTTTATTATTGGACGAAGACTTTAAGACACTTTTTATTTTAATTGTTTCATTTACTTCTATATTTCTATGTTTATATGTCTAAGTTTTATGATTGTATAAGGTTAACATATATTGACAGGCATTTTATTTATCATAATATTGATTATCGGTTTGCCTCATATTTATGTTTTTTTTTCTTGCTTTGGCAATATAAAGTTTCTTTGGACAAAAAAGCATTTTGAGTTTGATATCGACTATCAATAACCTGTTTTATGAAAATAACATTATTTTGAATACAATTTGCATGTAATATGTTCCCTTGGATCACGCGTTCGTTCAAAAGCTTGACATACTTACTTTTACTACCTATGTTAAACCCTAAAACAAAGTATCTTTTTAGAGTAACTAGTTACTTCTGAAAAGCAACTTACAATTACTAGAAACTTGGTTACTTTTTTATTAAATATATCTTTTTGAAAGTATCCAAGATACTTCTAAGAAATGTTACTTGTATCTTGATACATTTCATCAGTCACTATTTCAGCAGGCTGCAGAAATATGGCCCATTCAATTTTCGTTATGTTCTGCCCACTAAACATGATAGTTTACAAAACTTGCTGCAAACTTATTTTGGAGGGCTATTTTTAAAGTAAATAAATAATATTGCTGCAAATTCAGTGAAAGTTTACATCACGTAATTTGCCAAACCAAGTTAGCAGGAACTTTGAAAAAGTAAGTTTTCTTACAGTCATATTAATGGATTTGCTGATAGTTGTAAAAATAAACTAATTGCGACTTTAAAAATAAAAGTTAGTTTTGGAAACATTCTGAGAAGTTGTGTACGTAACTTTCCTGATAAATGCAATTGTAAACTTTCTGCCAGTCTCCAAAAATCAAGAAGAAGAGAAATGTCACGTGTAACTCTTACGAATGCCCACGACCGCCGCCGACCGCGTAGGAATATGAGTTCGGCTCAATTTATAATTCCTTCGTTGAGGTGGACCAATCAAGATTGTTCTTCTTCCAAGGAGCCGCGAAGCTGCCATCATCGGATCGATTTTATTTCTGTACTGCAGCAAAAGGCCGGCCGGCTTCTTTTCTTCATTGTTGTAAGGGGTTTGTTTACATAAGTCTATATTATATTAATAATTGTCTGTTCGAGTGTTTCTGTGCATTTTACAGTGCTAATTGGCAGGATGTCTTCTCAGTCACAAAACCCTCATCAAAATAAAGGATCAAACTCTCCAAAGGTAAGTATTAGCTATATACTATTTTAATTAAGATTTCCTTATTTTCCGATTATTTCTTTACTGGGTTGTGTATCAGAACAACTCTAAACTGAGCGCTAAAGTATGAAAACGAATCTATTTTTATCATATATTGCAGATATAAAACTAAAATTAGGTAATTTTTGTCTTGTTAGCAATATAGCAATGGCGTTTGTACAAATTTTCATATAACTATAGATGTAGTTTTAATTATCTTTTGGAGTTCCCAACTTTTATTATGATTGTGCAATTTTTTTACACTGCGCCGGCCGGTGCGGGAATGGTTTTGCCGCCCATGTGAAAGAAAAAAAAATGTAGGAACATTGGTAGGGAATGTTTTTAACCTGCCGCGAATTTTAAGTATTTTATTTGTGTATTTGTGAGATTGTTATATATTATTTTCAATATTCATTTTGTGGTAACAAAAAGTAACTATAATAAAGATTAAGTGTAATTTTGAGTTTTCTGCTTAAAATGTAGAATAATTTAAATGATTGTACATACATCACTATTTAAATTGCCACCAGGCTATTGACTTCAAAGCTTCGAGCGGTCCCTCACAACCAAGAATTATTTTGTCATAGTATAAAGAAGTTTTGTTGGGATACTGTCAAGGGCATCACCAGCCAAATATTTGCTGAGCAAGTTCACAGGTACAGTGTGGTCATTTCATCATATCCCTACTTTAAATCTGTGTAACTTTTTTACTATCTAATTTATAGAAATTAACCAAACAGCAAATTATAGTGTTATCTGCTAAGTTTTTATGTGACATCGCATAACGTAAAAAATACACTTGTTTAAAAAATATTGACCTAATTTGATTTTTTTTTTAATGGTATACCCTACATTTTATGCAATATTTCGACTCAGCAGAAAAAACTAAGCATTTTTTATGCCTATAGTCAATAGTTTTTGAACTATTCATGTTTTAATATTGAGAATTTCATATTTTGATCAGTACCGTTCAATTTAGAGCAGAACTATTTGCACATTTCACCCAGAAAACAAGATATAGTGATGCTTGCCAAGTTTTTGTTTGACATAGGATGACATAAAAAAAGCAATTGTTCAAATCAACTTGAGTTTTATTTCAACTGATATCTCGATTGCAAATTACACTTGAAAAACTAAACATTTTTTATATAACATAGGTATCGTAGGCCTAAATTCAATAGTAACGAGTGTATTTTTAGATTTTGAGATGTCAAATTAAAACTTGGCAAATAACACTATATTGCTGTTTGGCTAATTCCGATCAGGGGCGGATGGCACCCCTCGGACCGGCGCGGGAAGTCAATTGAAACGGCGCCGGCGCCGCGTCGGCACCGGTACAGCAAAAAAATTAAATGGTATATTGTTATTTTTTCATCAACTTTCTCAATTTTTTTACAATAACTCATAAATTAAAAAAATGCATAAATAAAAAAAGGAACTATTAATTCTTAGCATAAGAAAAATCAAAGGCAAAAAGAAACTCTTAAACCAAAATTTTTTATTCAAATTAGCAATTTCTTGGAAAATAAATTGCTAGATCTTCACAATTCGTCAATGACATCGTCATTTTCTATTGTATTTAAAATATCGTTTTCGCAACTCATTATCATAAAAGCATCTAATCGTTTTTGACTAAGTGTACTCCTTAACCTGTTCTTCAAGTACTTCAGTTTGGAAAACCTTCTCTCGCAGGCTACTTCTGTGATTGGAATCGTCAGCAAATATTTATATGCTAATGCCAACATGGGGTAAGCCTCTTTATACATAATATATTTACATATTATGGAATAACAACACAGTGAGCAATTTCTGCAACTCTTGCATTGCATGTTGTTTTCTTTATTACCGTCATCGGCGTCGTTCTCATCATCAGATGATAATTCCCTTTCAAAATGAAAAGTATAAAATTGTTCAATGTCGAGTTTTAGAGTGTCCCAGTTGGCCATAAAATTCTCTAGCTCATCTTGAAGTTTTTCAGAGGTCGCAAGGGGATTTATTTGCATTAGCTTTGCAGATAGAGTCTCCAAACTGTTCCGGGGAATTTTGCCTTTTAATTCGTTAAAATTTCGGGGATCTAAAATATTAAAATCTTTACAAATACTGAAATTTTTGGTGAATCTTTCATCCATAGATTGAATTATTGTATCTAGAATTATATTAAAGGTTTCGGTTCTATATCTGTCATTCTTATTACTCGACTTTTCATCTTTGCATTCTTCTCCGGGCATTTTTTTTATTTTTCTTGCTCTTACTTCTGGTAGACTGGTTTCAATGCTAATATCGTCAACTTCTTCATCGGAATCAATAGTCTCTAGTTTTGCTATTGCCCACTTAACAAATGTATCGCTGGTTTCTTGTATATTTGTAAAATCTCGTTGAATTTCTTTTAATTGTCCTAAGGCTGTTGGTGCCATATTGTTCGCTTTGAGCAAATCTAACCCTTTGGTTTGTAAGTACCTCGATAACGGACCTGTTATTGAGAAAATTTTTAAAAATATATGGGCAGTTAAAATAATCTCATATTTCTGTAAAGGTTCCCGCAAAGACTTAGCTGAAGCACGAACGTCAGGATTCATATTATTTGCTTTTTCAATAGTTTTTAAGGCCACAAGAAGTTCAACATACATGGCAGATTTTGTACACCCATATGTACCAAATATTTTTGCGAGAGCTGACTGCTTTGCCCACCAACGGGTCTCACAAATTGTTTGTAGTTTCTTATTTTTATTATCATCCATGTTAGTTTTTTTTTCAGACGCCCATGCGTTTATGAGATTCTTTGAAAAATACTGCTATTTTATGAATAAGATTAAATACGCTCGATGCTTTCAGACTCACTTTCATAAGATCTCCTATCACTAGATTTAATATGTGACTGTAACACCATATCTGTACGTGTTCATTGTCTTCTTTTTTCATTATATATTCCCTGCATATTTGCAGCTCCATCTGTTGAGTCACCTATGCAGTTTTTTTTGTTTGAATTATTTGAGTCTAATTCGTCTGTTATTAAATTATGTATTCCTGCTCCTGTAGAGTCATGGCAGCTTACAAACGAAAGTAATCTCTCATGAACAACTCCTTGTAATACATATCTGATAATAAAAGCCAACTGGTCTATGGTAGATACATCTTGTGTTGTATCTATTTCGATGGAATATATTTCAGCTTCACGAATTTCTTCTGAAATTATTCTTTTCATTCTCTTGGAGATAATGTCAATAATATAATTAATTGTAGTTTTAGACAAAAACGAAGTAAAATCACCCGATCTCCTCTTTATTCCCTTTTCTTGCATTTTTTTACTTTCGGGGATAACTTTATCTAAATGATCTTTCAATACTAAATCATAATTGGACAGCAACAGAATGACTTCTAGAAAATTTACATGATCCACATTCTTATTTTCTAATGTATAACACGCTTCATTACGTTTTCCTCGATAACTCAGGCATCTTTTTCCGATCATTTTTATAACATTAATAACACGATCTAAAATTGGTCTATTATATACTAATATTTTTTGTCTCAGTGTCATCTGATTTTTAAATAACAGTTTGTTTATAGAAGCATCACTGCAAAATCGAAAATATGCCGAAGCGTTATTTTCGTGCAACAAAGAATTGCTATGTTCATCAATGCGTTGATACACATGCTTCCAGTTAGACATACCGTCAATAAAAACACTGGTGTCTGTTGTTTTGCTAAAAGCCAAACATACGCTGCAGAATAATGCATCTTTTGAGGGACTATATGTCAGCCATTGCCGTGGGGTGTTATTCTTTGTTTTAAATTCGATTTGACAATTAAATTTTTTATGATTCAGGGGAACATTGGGGTGATATTGAAAAAAATTATTTCTCTCATGTTGTGAAGGCCTTTTGAAGAAATAATCATGTTCTTGTTCTTGAATAAGGCCAGCTTGTGATTTTGATTCTAACGTAGGCTCGAGAATAATTGGGTCAATGATAATATTTGGATCACTTACCACTGGCTCTTCTGTATTATGTAATGGCTGATTTGAGATCTCGATTTCCATATCGTATTCATTCTGTGTCTCTAAATTATGCAGCGTAGGCTCGCAAGTTACTTGTATATTTTCTTCTTCAGGTCCCTGTTCATTATGTATTCCACTTGAATTATTCCCTTGTTCTTTCTCGAGTTCTTTCTTTAAAAACATTGAATTTAAATTTTGACATTTTTTTGCTTCCTCGGCTAAACGACTTTTTTTCTTTTCCCTCTGCAGTTCCGCATCACCTTTCTTCTTCCTTCTCAGATTTTCAGTATTCATTTTGCTATAAAAAAAGTTGAATTCATCAATTGACGTTTGTAAAAAAATATCTTATGTACCTACCTCCTACCTATTATATTATAAAGAAATACTTATAGGAATAGCGCCTGCTCTCTATTTCCCTATTTACACATAAAGCCAAATCTATCGAATGATTTTAAATTTAATTAAAATTATAAAATATAATATATTATTATCCGTTATATTTATGAACTGCAAGCAAACCGACGCCGACGGGCATATTTGCCGATCCCACCCAGTTCAGCATAGGCTCATAAATTGGGCGATTTCATTGGCCAGAATAAAAATTTGACATTTGTGTTGTGGCAAAAATTAAGGTTATATAAAATGAATGTTTTGTGTGTAAATACAATACGTAAAAACTCATAATATTAATGATCACTAAATAAATATTATTTATTTCAAACACGAATATCAAATATTAAATAACACAGCTGTGGCTATCTAATATCAATGATATCACTTGGGTTATTTTAAGAAGTACCCTGAAAAAGCTAATATTGCTCTAGTCAACATCTCATTTCACTGATAAAGAGCCCAGCCCAGAAGAAAATGGACAGTTAAACACACAAACCGTGTCTAGAGGTATGCTAGTACACTCTTGTTTACATTAATATAACAATAAACATTCTATCTCTGTGGTGTTATTACTTGAATGAATATTTTTAATGTATACACACTTGACTCTACTTTTGTCTGTTTCAGATTCATCAAGAAACCAACAGCAAAAAATTTAGAGGGTACCATAGCAGATTTTCCAACAATTTGTTGTACTTAATACTAGTTTTGTGATTCCCATATAATTTAATGTTACTAGCATAAATTGAGAGAAGAAAATAAACTTGTTTATTTAAAAAACAAAACATTTTTTATCTGGATTAATTTATCTAGTCTCACAATAAGTAATAGCATAATAATTAATGTTACAACACTAATTAAATTCGCACATGATATAAATATCATATTATCTTAAGTCCTTTATTAACATGTCTACAGCAAGGTCGGTATTATAGGCCCCTGCATACTTAAATAAAATTGATAGAAAAATATTTATTGAAAATTACAAAAAAAGGTAAAATTATCATTGGGTTTTCCAAGAGTGTGGTAAGATTTTTACATACGTAAACACATTGACGAGCATAACCCACACTCAATAGGCTTCATCCTGAATTTCTATTTGATATGTATTGTTCCTAATGTATTTGTGTCTTTTGTTAAGGTTAGGTTTAGTATATTTTGGCTGGCTATGAGAATGTATTTTTTTTGTGAATAATAAAGATCAATAAATAAAATAAACAGTAAAGTGATTAGTATATATTACATTTGGTGTTACATACTATACCATTACAATTGTTTTTTGTTCTAATAACATATATTTATTATATTATTTTTGACACATCAAGATATTTGTGTGTCATCACATTGAAAACTACAATCAAATTTTGTATGAACATATAGAGGGTGTGGTCCAAGAGACAAGCAAGTTCAATAGCTCCTTTGTTATCGAAGATAGGAAAACAAGTTAAATGTAAACGTGGTAGATTAGGAGCCTACATATTTCTAAGAAAAATTTTGTGTACAGAATGGCCTAAACCAAAAATGTAGCTGTAGAAAATTATTTTTTTTAAATGATACATTCAATACAATAACCACATATGTTAATTGATATTCTATGCTCGATTCGGCCTCCACATGTATATATTAAATTACTGAAATTTGAAATATGACATAGAACAAAACGTTTCGCACTTTTCCTGGCATGTCTATCAATGGACAATGACTTGCAATTAAGACGGAAATCATGGTTATTGTACTTCCCGTTTAATCGGAAGCTAATGTTAATTGATAGAATATTAAAAACTAAGATCAAAAATCTCAGTTTTGCTGTAAATCAAACCCTTAAAAGGTCAATTATGTAATTTTTTTGAACATCAATAACTCAAAAATAATTGAATTTAGATGTAATGTTTAAATAGAATTACTACTACTACTTCATTTAGCTCGTTTTATCCCTCCTATTGATTTGTTGTCATAAACACATTGTTCTAAATTATGAGGAGCCTTTCTTTTTCTTGAAGGAAGTATTCCAAAAGAGGTGTAGTTGTGATCTTTAAGTTCAACTTTATTCTTTATTTGGCCACTAGGTCTTCCAGAACTTAATTTTCTTTTTCCTGCTATGCAATGTTTTCTTCTGCCAAGTGCAGTTGGCTGCACTCCTATTTTCAATTTGTGACACCTGCGTAGTTTTTTGGTAGTTTTGCCTGTGGGTTTCATCCCACTATAGGTACCAAAAGTGTATAATGCAGATACTAACCCACATTCAGTTGTGAATAATTGAGAGTTACTTAACATTTTTTGTACAGCTGGAACAAAAACTGTTGGATTGCATTTAAGGCCATCTTCAATTCTTGTGAATATGTCTTTTAATTGCTTATGCTCTTCATCCGAAATGACAACACTTGTACTGGCAGCTTCCACATTGAGGTTTTGATAGCTCTGACTTTCTTTAGTTTTTACTAAAAAGGAAATTAAGATAAATATCATTATTTAATATTAGGTTAATATTGAGGACTAGGTATCAGTCTGTAACTGTTTACATAAATAAAATATAAAATAAAAGCAAAAAAATATATAGTGGAGTCAATTGAGGAAACAGTGGGTATTTGTTCTCGTGGCGAAGTGTTAGATACAGATAAAATTAGAAATAGAAGAAAAATAAAATATTTGGAATAAATGAGTGTTAAGTAGTTAATTTACATTGTTTTGTCTAGTTATGGTATATTACTTTGTTATTTGTAATTATGAGGCACATTCTGTATTATTTGTTTCCTAAAATATGTTATTTCATACTGTCCACCCATCTGCAATAAATACTGTTTTTTAGTAACAGTAACCTTTTTGGCATACAGGATATAAGTACAGAAAAAATGTCAACTTCAGTCACAATCTTAATATTTCAGTCTGAAAAAAAAAACACATTACAGCATAAGGGCTGGAGATTCTGATACTCAGTTTTGCCAATTCTCTGACTCAAATCAATCATGTAAAACAGTAAAACACTATATGGAGTAAAGAGTAAACTCACC
Organism: Kuschelorhynchus macadamiae; assembly: GCA_030620095.1. Taxonomy (NCBI): domain Eukaryota; kingdom Metazoa; phylum Arthropoda; class Insecta; order Coleoptera; family Curculionidae; genus Kuschelorhynchus; species Kuschelorhynchus macadamiae. Next base: position 210,696 of record JAUTXW010004484.1, on the reverse strand, counting down.
AACAATATTGTGTTCCAGAACTGTTGTTGATAAATCCAGATAACCTTCATGCTCGTCTGTAGGATTTTTATCCAGAGGAAGAAACCATTGTGGAGGTGGTGATATCCCTTCGGCTATGTAAAATATATCTTGTTTTACTGTTTCACATACAAGATTATATGATGTGCTTATTTGAGTTTCCAAACTTAAGATTACTGCTGAAGCATGCTTACACAATTTTCCATTACTGCCAACTGGGCATGAACACAGTCCTCTAACAAGATCCACAACATAGGAAGTTTTATTTTTATTATTAGCAACATTGTATATGTTGTTTACGGAATCTACCTGAATACTAAGAAGTTCCGAGTCACACACTGTTGGTAACATTTTTTTTAAAATCGAGTTACAATATCTTCCATTACAGAAGTCTACTAAACGTTGTTTCATATCTGGTCAGAATGAAATCCACCAACTGGGTTAAATTAAATGCCATCACCCTATCTAGAATGCAATCCTTTAAAATTCGAAATACAATTTCAACATAATTTGTGGTGTTATTACCACGGGTGGGCAAATGTGACCGATAACATGTAACCCAGGTCTCTTTTTTTTCCCATAACTTTTGTACATGCAACTTTAAATTATTATAAGAGTTTTCTAATGCAAAGGAAATCATACATTCTAGATTTTCATTAGCACTATCTTCATTTGTTGAATAAAGCAGTTTTTTGAAAATGAAATAGGCCTCTTGCCTCTGATCCTTTTTTATGTTATGATTGGGATTATGCAACCAATTCCAAAATGCTTCTAAAACATGAAAATGGCATAGCAAGTTTACAGCTTGAGGAAAATTTTCCTCGAGTGCCTTGATTTCTTTCAAGTCGTTATCAGTAAGGAATACAATAGGATATTTCTTAAAATAGAAAGCAGAATCTCCAAGTAGGTTTCGAAAACATTCTAAGGCTTGAGAAAAAACAATTTCTTTTTCTGTGTCAGTTATTATAACTCCCAGGGGAAGACCACCAGCTGCACTTGGAGTTACAAAAAAATAAATTCTATGTCTCTGCTTATCAACACCACCAGAAGCATCCACCATAACCAATTCACTACTTTGCACCATCCTTTCATGGGTTCTAAGCATGATTGGAGTGCATAATATTATAAAATAATTTTCTCCTTTATTACATAATTGAAATTTTGCTTTTCCACCAGTATTTGCTTCATATACGTTTAAAGAATTTTTCAAATTTTCAAACATTTTCTCACCAGTGATTGGTCCATACTCTGATGCAAATTCTTTTTCGAATAATTTATGAACTATTGACACACTAGGTAAAAATTTTCCATCAGCAGCTATTTCATAATATTTTTCTCCATATTCCAACATTAAATCAATTTTATGAACTTGAAGGGCTGATGAAGGATTATGCCCTTTCCGAAACAACTCGGAAAACTTATGCTTTACTTCGATTGCCAAATCTCTATGCTTCAGAACGGCAGCAGTTCTAAAAGCATGATTATGATGATTTTTAAGTACAACAATTGTTGGAAAATCTCCTATGGTACTATCTACATGTTTTGCTCTGGATTTCTTGATGAATCTGGAACAGACAAATGGGCATAAGGTAAATATTCATACAAGTATTAATAGGGCAAAAATAGAATATTTAATATATTAATGTAGAGAATAGTATTTGCATACCTCTTTACAATTAGAGATAGTTCAGCTGGACAATTTGTGTGTTTAGACGTCCTTATTTGCTGTGCTCTTCTATCAGTGAAATGTTGACATCGTAGAGCAATTTTGTATATATTAACTTTTCCTGAATTAGGGTAAGTTCTCAAAATACGCCAAGTGACATCATTGATATTAGAAAATTCCTTCAACCACACCTGTAATATTCAATATTTGATCTATTACTGTTTGAAATAAATAATCCAATAATTATTACACTCAAAAAAAGAATATCTCAATGTAAATGCGTTTACCTCATTTTGAGATAATGTTAACTTTCATATGTGGCAAATAAATATTACCTCTTATTAAGAAACTAATGTTATCGTTTCTGTGGACCTATTCCAAAAAAACTGGTTTCAGTTAAAAGCAATTCTTACTTTATACCAAAATCTTTTATAAATCTGATTAAACGACTAGTCACATATTTTAAAAACAACTTGTGTTGCAGAGAAACTTCCTTAACATTACTACAAAATACTTATGCCCTCAAACTAAAAAAACCGTTCCTCATTTTAAAACATGGCAATTTTCATTTAAGAACTGGATATTTCTTTATCAAGAAAATAAATACGTAATACAAGGTTTTGTGTTTATCAATCAGAAGAACTCTAAATCAAAGTGAGAAAAGAGTCTATAAATGTGACAAACTGTAGAGTCATCTTTTGATTCTAATTTTATTCATTTCAAAGTGTCTAAAATCTCAGATTAAATAATTATTTATTTGTATAGCAATACTAGATGCATTTAATTCAAGAAATGTTTTTTTCATTGTGAGACCACCAATCTTTTGTTTTATGAGTTCGGTTGTTCAGAATTATGAATTGCACGATTTTAAACTAAGTTCCAAGATTTTTGGGAGATATGTATGGTACCTATAAAAAGAAAAACTGGTAACATAACTAAAATATTTTATTATAAAAATAAACAAAGGCATATATGGAAAACTTAACTGTTATATTCTATATATGTTAAATATTCTATATATAGTAGGTACCTAAATTGTAACATACAAAAATAAAAAAAATACCCTGATGGTATATAAAAAAACTTAAACTAAACTTTGGAATCATAAAAGGAACAATTATTATTCTCAGTTTTAAATCTAAAAACTTTTAACAAGCGGAAAGCGGCCTTTTATGATGAAGTGTCCATCTAAATAAGACTTGGACCTTGGATTGGACAAATTAATATACTATACGATGAATGAGCTAATTTATTTTATTAATTAATGATGGCAAAATGCTTGGAATCAACTTTACGTAAAATTGTTGGCCTTTGAGAAGAAAACTCTTCAAAGGAATATAAAATATTTTCCTTAGTATCATTAATCTCGTAACACTTAAAGTGGGTATTAAAACACGTTGTTCTCCCCACACGTCCATAAAAATAAATATCTGATTTATTTCGTTTATTAACAAAAATATCATAGATCTCAAAATATAGTGGAAGATCGTTGTTGAAATCCAATAATAAAATCAAATTTACCTAATGCCATTTATTTCATAATATGTGGCCGCATAGAAGTCGTTAATATCTATATTTGTAAAGAATTTATATTCATTAAAAAGTTTATTTGATAAAGGGCTTATATCTTCGTTATCGACAAATCCACATCCAGACATAAATTTTGAGCATTGTTTAAGCTGATACCGAACTGATAAAGAGTAAGGAAGATTTTTTCTGCATCTTATATTTTGTGCAATGTTTTTCAATTCAGAGTGCTTACTTTCAAGTCTCATGCATGACAGTAAGAGTGGAGGTCCTATTTTTAGTATAATTTGGGGATAATGGGTTAAGATATGAAATTTAGGTTTTAAAGTACTTCCCGACTCTTTTAAGTACAATTCATGGTGTTCTTCAATAAGATGGGCCAGATATGGAACTATGTCTTTTCTTATGCATCGACTAGTTAAAATTTCAGTGATTTCAAGTATTAAAAGATAAAGTTTCCAAGTTTGGTCATTTTCTGGAACTAAATCCCCAATAATAAACCTAAAATTCATTACTAAATTCAGCATTTCAGATGCAGACATAATTAAACTGCCTTTTTTTAGTTGTTCAAATGTAATATAAGGGGGTATATTTTTTTCAAAGTTATTGTAAGTGTAATACCTAATACGTGAGTTGATAATATCCAAAGAAAAAAATTTTTTTTTAATTAAATTTTGAATGATCGTTGACATATCGTATCTATGAACACCTTCAAATAAATCGTGCATTACGTCACAAAAGACGTTGTCATAGACATGAAAATTGGCTAATTCGTTAAATATGCAATTCTCTTTTATGCCTAGTTTATCTCTTATATCAGCCTGGTATCTCTCCTTAGATCTCATTAAATCTTTATTTTCAGTGGTTAACACTTGCATCGTCATTTTTACAAATACAAAATCGACAGTAATACGTGGAATTAAAACTTTCATTAAAGCCCAACATCGAATTTAATCCTAAATTATCTGAAGTGACGGCGACAACTGTAAATTTAACATTTTTGATTTCACCATTAACGTGTATATTTAAACCTATTGTGTTCAGATCATTTAATTCATTTATAAGGCCCTGAAATATGCTTTTATTTCCAAATTTAATTCGATCCCCACTATAAAATAGTGATGATAAAAATATGTAATCTAATGGAGATGCATAAGTATGTGGTATAGTGGGTAGCGTATAATAAACTCCTCCTAGTTTATAACATCCTGCTTTTGAGCCAAGCGGATTTAACACTTCAAAATCATCAAAGTAAATAACAATTGGAAGAACGGAGTCTTCAATGTTAAAGTTTAATTTTGTCCATAAACTACCATTCACTATATTACATAGTAATGAATTATCATCAATATGCATCAGTTTTCTTTGATAATGCAGAATTGAATTTAGGACACCAGGTAATTGCAGGAAGTGAGTTAATGTCTTTTGAATTGAAATGAAATAAAACGATGCATTTTTCAAAACCAGAGACACTTCACTATTTTTGCGGTTTGCACATTCCATAACGCCTAAAATTTTTTCCTGAGGAGCTACAAAATATTGACATTTTTCGAGAAACTGGATTCTTTTATATTCGGTGTTTATTAAATCGAATGGATTACTAAGTAAATCAAATATTTGTATGAATTTTTCGCGTGTATTTTGATCTATGTCAATATTTTTACATAAAATATTGAAAAGTTCTCTGATTACCTCAATTAAACCGGAGTTTAAGAAACTAGTCACAGAGTTAATAATATCCTGAATTATTTTTCTATTTATAGATTTACTATATATCTGAGCTATGAAAGTTGTTAAGCATTGACCAAAAATATAGTGAAACTCCTGTAGTTTAATTTTTATAAGTTCAGTAAATGAAATCTCGTTCTGAGGCTCAGATGAGTTTTTGTTCGTTTCGTTTTCTAAGCTTTGAAGATCATTTTGATTAAAGTTATCGGCTAAGTTTGTAAAGTTATTATTATGCGGCTGTTTTTTAGGTGATGATGAGTTTAAATTATGCTTATTAATAACATGTTTTTTAAAGCTACATTTTTTATTGTACCTTCGTGAGCAATTAGAAAATGGACATTCATAATAATTGCTCAGATTGTGTGCAAAATCAACATGCAGAATATATTTGCTAAAAGTACCAAAATCTCTAAAGCAAATTTGACACTTCATAATAAAAAAGTGCTTTCCGCAAACCTATTTTCTAAAACTTACAATATTTTCTTAGAGTAGGTCCACTATGCTTGGAATTGTTCTGTCATAGGGAGTGGTAATCTTATAGATTGTTTTTTGAATTAACAAATATAAATGAGCACATTCAGGAGGATACTTCGCATGGAACACATGGAATAACTTAAATAGGATGTCCAGTGCTTTCTCTGAATTTGGAAATTGGTACATAATCTTGTCTATAATTATGTACGTTTGTTTAACCTGTAGCAAAGAGGGCCCCACAAATAGCAAGTACGGTTGTAGCCTGGCTTCTCTTTTATAAGCTTTTTCAATTTTTTCACGAATCGTTTTTTCAATGTCTCCTGGTCCCTAAAAATTTTGAAGAAAAATTATATTATCTGTAAAAAACCTAAATATAAATTATTGGCCCTAATAAACGGGGCAAGCAAAATTTCATAGCAATAAAACTAAAAAGTATTTTGGTTTGCGATTAGAATTCCCTATATACTACCACCGGCGAACGTAACACTTTTGTTTGTCCCATTATTAAGGCCATGCATCAGCAGTTCTTTTTAAATTGCAAAAATTGCGAGTTTTTTATTTATATGCAGGGTGTAGAGATATTGATATTGACAGATGATGTGATTAAAACTCCACAGCAGTAAATTGCTTGTAAAAAGCTATGACAAAAAGATTAATGGTATACATTTGCAACCAATCCACTTACTTCAAATTACTTCAATTTAAGATCGACATTTTCATGCGTTTTCCCATATAAAATCGAGATTTTAGGTTAAATTGACAGAATATGCCATTGTGAATGGCTGTGTATTTTCCTGTTTGTCAAGCAGACAATTCCTAATTCCAATTTAAATTGAGTGTAAATGTACCATAAAGTATTTTCTTCTATGCCCATTCGTTACAGCCCCATAACGTGTTAAAGTCGAGAAATGACGTTCTTTTAACGGTTCATCATTTTATAACCGTTAGTATGATTTTCAAAATTTAAACGATAAAATATAGGAATTAAAAAGACCTTTAAAATGAGGTATCACTCGACACCTCTTTATTTAAGATTTAGAGGTTGTTTCCCCCACCGCTAGGGGGTTGTTGTAATTTTATCAGGGACAAGAGTAAACAATTTCCTCTCAAAAAATAAAATTTATATATACCTTAGTAAGAGAGAAAAATCCCTCGATGCTATCAAGAGTTGAAAATTTCCACGTGCACTTGCCCGTTCTTATTTTTCCTGTAGGTGGAACTAGATAGTTAAGTAGTTCTAATTGGCCTGGAACTTTTTCACCTAAAACAAAGAAAAGATTTTCATGCATGGTATAACAATTTTATATTTCCTTGAATCTTTAGATATTATATGTATATAGGAATATGCAATTTTATGATTTGATTCATTTATTACCTTCAAGATCCACAAGGGAATTCTTCAGTTCAATTTGCTGTTCTTTCAATTGGGCTCCCCTTTTTTCTAAAACTTTTGCTACAAAGTCATTCCAATTTATGTAAAAGTTTACTCCTGTTCCCGGAAATAAAGTTTCAAAGTCAAGGTTAATCTAAAATTAATATAACCAAACATAAGTAATGCTTTTCTACATTATTGTTGTTTAAAGTAGTTACATTTAGGAATGTCACTTAATCAAATAGGTTAAAGTTCCAGAAATGAAGGAAAAGTTTAATTTAATTTAATCAAGTAAAAGATATGCATTAATTCGTTCGCTAAGTCTTATTTTGGTCTTCGTCTTAAAATTTAGCACTCATTCCAAAATGTATCGTGAACTTGTAATAACTATTTTGCTTACCAAACTTTCTGATCTAAAATCCTTTAAGATTGGCCATTCTTCCAAAAACGACTCAACAGAATTAGCTTGGGACTCTCTTCTATATTCATATGTGGCCTTCCACTTTTCAATAACTGTCTCCCACGGCTCAGAGTTATTCTTCAACCAAATTATTTCAGGCTTGCTTTCAAAATCTATAAGTAAAAGGTACAATTATTTTTGCCGAATAGTACTAGTGTAATAATGACACTTAAAATTCAGTGAATTCAGCTTTCAATCCAGCTGATATTCTAGATGAAAAAAAGTATCTTATCTAAAATTATATAATATATGTACTTAATATATGTATATATACCATCTAATTTAATTTTTTTGCTTTCTCTGACATTGTGATCAGACCGAATTTTTTGTGTATCCCCTGACCGGAATCTAATATTTCTAACTCTATTTGGTAGCTTTCCCATTGCTTTTTGCGAGACACCCATGGGATTTTGATTTTTTAAGATCGCTGGTATATAATACGTCCCTGTTTTTTCATTCGGGAATATTTCAATAATCTTGGCTACCAGTCGATTATAATCTTCATGTCTAAGAGGCCTAAAAAAATACCAATCTTGAAGGAGTGAGAGGAGGATTTTAAAAGTTAAAAATGAAAACTGCAAAGAATTTTATTGGGAACTCACCTATTAACTATGTATGTATACAAGTGTGATACAATAATATCAACCAATCTATTCTGGTGAGTATTTATCAATGTATTATATGTATCATAATACTTTATTATGCTCTTTCCCATAGGAGAAATTGATAGCAAAGTTTTTAAATGAAAATCAAGGAATGAAGATGAATGGTTTTCTAATGCTTGGACCAATAATTGCGTGCCTGATGATGGTTGAGTTTCGAAGCCTATGATTTCAACGGGAGTATTTTCGGAAATTATTACTGTTTCTGGGACTTTTTGGTTTTCATTAGCAATACTATTTGTTGAAGTCGTCTCTACACCCAAGTGTTCATCACTACTACATACAGAACTCGTTGTTGCCTCAGCAAGATCCTATATATAAATAAAAATAATATTGAGTAAGGCACAGTTCATACGCAATGATATTTTTCGGTAAGTTAGGTAGGTAAACTAACCTTTGCGGATACCCATTCGTGAAGCTTTTCCTCAAATTCTAGCCTTAATGCCATTTGGGGAATTAACTCTGCAAGGGCCGTACTACTTTTGTGTGTCAAAAGCCGAATGTTACATAAATTAAAACCATTTTCTGCGGTGGAAAATAAACAAAGTAAAAAAAAAGCATTTTTAATGCATTATTCATGATGATGGATATACACGGTGTCCCATATAAGAATGCACACTACAGGGATCTCGTAAACCAGAAGAGATACAAAGATGGTTAAATTAGAGAAAAGTTGCGCCTTGCTGAACCCTACAACGTCATGTTTCGAAATCTAAAAAAATCCGATTACTTCCGAAGATATTTGAATTTTTCCGATTTCGTTTTTATTTTTTTCTGACTCTATTTGAAAAGATATGACAATACAAATTTCACATTCCCATTGCTACATTTCCTGCTCGACAAGTTGATGTTATTAGATTTTCAATCTGACGTTTCGTTTCTTAGCAACCATCATCAACTTTGTTTTTTTAAATAGTCGAAAAAATTTGTTTTAATCCTAAAAAACTCTAATTTTAATTCTAAATCCAACGACCTATCGCACTTTACATTTATCCGACGTTTCGGAAGAAAAAAACCATCATCAATGTTATTTGATGATGATTACGAAGGAACGAAACGTCGGATCAAAAATGCGATTACGTCATCATGTAGGGGAGAAAAAATGACATAGGAATGTGAATTTTATTTTTATCTATCATTTTATTAAAATCGGAAAAAAGATAATTGCCTAACATTTATGTTTAAAATTTCTAGAATTCATAAATTTTCGCAATTATTTTTTTTCTGTTTTTAATAAAAAAGGTAGATCAAAATATAATAATATATAATCAAAATTCACATTCTTATGTCATTTTTTCTCCCCTACATGATGACGTAATCACATTTTTGATCCGACGTTTCGTTCCTTCGTAATCATCATCAAATAACATTGATGATGGTTTTTTTCTTCCGAAACGTCGGATAAATGTAAAGAGTGATAGGTCGTTAGATTTAGAATTAAAATTAGAGTTTTTTAGGACTAAAACAAATTTTTTCGACTATTTAAAAAAACAAAGTTGATGATGGTTGCTAAGCAACGAAACGTCAGATTGAAAACTAATAACATCAGCTTGTCGAGCTGAAAAAGTAGCAATGGGAATGTGAAATTTGTATTGTCATTTCTTTTCAAATAGAGTCAGAAAAAAATAAAAACCAAATCGGAAAAATTCGGTTTTTCCCAAATATCTTCGGAAATAATCGGATTTTTTTAGATTTCGAAACATGACGTTGTAGAATTCAGCAACTTTTCTCTAATTTAACCATCTTTGTATCTCTTCTGGTTTACGAGATTCCTGTAGTGTGCATTCTTATATGGGACACCGTGTATAAGGATTAAAATGTTATGCTAGTTTTACACTTGTGAGTTTCTTCGTGAATAAATTCACGAAGTCGCTTCACGTGACGAAAATTGTCAAGTGTAAAACACAACTTTGACGTCAAATAAATTCATGAAGTTCTTTTCGCGAATTTATTCACGAATTAGAACATGTCCTATTTTTACGTTAAATTTAATGTGAATTTAGGAGTACCAACATAATTTAAATTGTTACTCGTAAATAGTTGTAGAATCATATAGAAACACACACACAACAGTGAAAACACCATCAGGAAAATAAAAACAATAAACAGAAAAACAACAATTCCATCAGTAGGTATTAGAATAATAATAAAATATTCTAACCTCAAATTTTCGGATATTGATGGCCAACCTGACAAATGACGAGAAAAACATCAAATTAATTCACGTCGGCTTCAAATAGTGTAAAACGACAAACTTCGTGAAGAAATTCACGAAGAACTTCGTGAAAAAATTCACAAGTGTAAAACTAGCTTTCTTATAATTAAAAAAACTATTAGGTAAATAATATTACTATAAGAATTGTTTAAGATTATGATGCCTACCTACAAATTTTTCAATCGTTGCTTCGTCGAAGCCCCAAGATTGTAAAAGTTCCTCCATATTACCTGGTGAAAAGTAATTTATATATTGAAATTTGAACAGCAAAGTGCAAAGCACAAAATACTAATATTCATTCCAGGAGACCGTGCAGTAAATCTTAGTTTCTTAGTTAGTATAATATTATATCCTTTAAAACTCCAAATATATATTATTCGCGTATTCCTTAATTGTTTTTTCCTTAAAACCGCCCTTGAAACTCTATTAAACTATTGACTAAAGTCCTATTGACTATTATTGTTACCTTATTTATAGGATCTATAGAGGCTAAACGGCAATATTTTGTATTTACACATCATGGATTCATGGCAGGCGAACAGAAAATAACTTGGTCAGTCTATCACTGTCTATCGTTTTTGTTATTGATGGTGATATTAAATAAAATTAGGTATATTCTATTTTAAATACCGTACACTAATTTGTTTCAATATTTTGATAAGGACAAAATACTTACCAGCTTTAATTTTCGCCGCCGGTCTTAAAATGGACGCCAACAGCCACTTCCACTAACATTTCAACATCAATTACGCATTAGAACTATTAGCAAAGCGAAGCAAGAAGCGACCGCGATAATGGAACAAATCAACGCACCGCCGAAGGGCTACGGATCTTTTTCTATTTCACATAAACTAGGACAGATCCTGTTGAACGTATTTCTATTATGACACTTTATTAAAAGTGGAATCTTGATGTACTCCGTGTGAGGTCTTAGGACTTTATAATAAACTCCTGGGATTTTATAATGAGAGGCAATACTTTTTATATAAAACAATTAAGTATTCAAAATAATAATATACGTATTTCAAACTTGTGTCTTCATACTCTCTATTCCAAATATTGGATTTATTATTTTAATATCTTATTATTCAAATAAGAATAACCATGAGTTTAAACTGACGACTTGACAAGATCTTTGTATATGCACCTCATATTTTCGCAATAACAAATGGTGTCTTTACTTTAAAATAAACGCCATTTAATTGAATAAATAAGCTGAAAATGTTCTTTTTTTATTATGAAAATTCTAAAATCTTTAAAATAAAGGCATGTTTTCAATTTAAGAGCATAGGAGTTCTAACTGAAGTCTTTTTTTTGAAATCACATATATGCTTAATTTAAAAATATCTTTTTTTATGTGTAGTGAACACTGATGTGTACCAACTTCTTACCTGTGCTGAATCCTCATCAACAACTTCTTTAATATAAAAAGTGGTAGTATTTGTTACAGTTATTTTTGCATTATAACTATAATTGGGTGGAAGGCATTCTCCCATCGAAGCCATTTTCATAAGGTAATCAAATTATACCATAGATAAAAATATATATACTTATTACGAGAATTAAACATTCAAAACCAAAACAAAGTTTATGACTTGTGAATAACCAACCTCAACAATTTTATTCACTTGTCACTGTCAACTTTTTATTCCGACCAATGAAATCGCACAATTTCTGAACCTATGCTGAACTAGGTGGGATCGGCAAATATGCCGCCGACGGTAATATAACTGCATAAACAGAAAGTCATTAAAATGTGTGTTGGCTTGACAAGCGAATCAAGCCACCGACTCCGCCGACAATATCCATCTTTATCTGTTTTACCTTGGATTTGGAAACTATCCCACAAAGTCGCGGAGCAGCACCACTTGCAAGCGAATTCAAATAGATCTAAAGCTATTCGTCGCGTTAGAATAACAAAGGTCTATCTGGTCTTAAGGCCATTCTGAGAAATCGCTGTCGAAATATTGGATGTTGTGCCATTTCATTAGTTTAACTTTAAATCAAAAACTGTCTTTACAGAAAATTAGTGGTAAATACCCTATATCAAAAAAAGGAATTAAAAGCAGTCTAAAATATACCATTTATTTTAATTTTCAAGTGGACATTAGCAGATACAACTTTGTTTTATAAATGAGGGAACTTGAGCTTATTTAACAAGGTTCTATGTGGCAGATAAACCTTATAGTGTCATGATTATATTGTATACTAGGAATCAAGTTAAAATAACAAAGTTGTCAGTGCCACTTACAACTTTGTTTTTTTGTATTGTGAAATAAAACATCCGGAATTATATTTAAACAAAACGTTTATTAAACATGTGAACTGTGTAGGAAAAGTAATAAACAATGCACTAGAAAAAAATGTTACAAATCACTACTTCTAATTATTCAACATTAACTTATATCTATGGTAGGAACTAATATAATGTAGGTACTTAGGTTACATTCAACTTCGGCAGTTTTTATTTAAGGCTGTTTAAAAACGAGGCGAAATATTTTTTGTCCAAATCGGGCATACAACCTGCCATCATTTTTTTTATAGCTTTTATTTTATCTTCCGAAAGGCTGTTTTTTATAGGTAAATTTTGTGGTTTTAGCGTCATCATTAGAGATTTGAACATTTCATTTGTGTTTTTGGGGTTTTGTGAAGCCTTATTTCGCCGTGCTGTTGTTCGGTCGGGTTTTAAAGTTTCCTTTACAAATTCATCAACATGATTTAATTTGTATTCAATTTCTGATAGGCTCTGGGTAAATCTTAAGGCGGCAACTTTAGAAAAAGGAATTTTATTGAACAATAGTTTCTTGGAGCAACTTTCGTAGTCTTTAAAGTCATCGTCTTTCATTTGTAAAATACAGTAGGGTTTTTTAGTGTTGACTGATTTTAAGTTTTTCATAAAACTTAATGGCGAATAAAATTCCGTTTTATTCATGTACCTTTCAATGCTGCTGTGTGCACTGTCAACCTCTTGAATAGCACCATGGCCAGGTACTGAATATTTCATTGTAATACTGTTTAATTCTGGATGATCTCTCATTGCATCGATTATTGCAAATGAAATAAAGGAATTTCGGTTCTGCGAAACACATGAATCACTCCAAGTAGTTAAATCCGTTATGTTGTTGTCTTGCAAAACTTGGTCTAAAATTTTTCTGAATGCACTAGCCAAAATATTTCCACTTCTGCCTTGTTTTGCTTCTGTCCAAATAGCGCAATAGACTTGCCCAGTGGTGGAAAAATGTCCGGTAAGGTTGTAAATATTTAATTTTTGAGAATAAAAAAAGTCGCCGACTTCAGAACGAGGACAAGTGATGACATTTTCCAAATCAAAACACAAAGTTGGTACCTTATTTTCTCTATCTTTGTTTCTTTCTGTTCTCATCTGATTTTTAATATTAACATGTGTTTCGTACGATTCTTTTTCTTCAGATGTAAGTGGGTCCTCTTGATTTTTAATTTTAAACGATTCACATTTTATACACCTGTCTTTTTTTGGGATGTGAAAACCATAATTGAACTCCGTGGTAAAAACGTGGCGATAGTAGGACAGCTTGGCAGCAGTAATCTCCTTATCTTCACACCACACCTTGTATAAGTCATACATTCTAACGATACTTAAATTAGATTCTAAATATTTTCTTTTCGTGTTCTGTCTGCAGTAATGTGAGTCTATAACAGGAAAACTTTTAATGTGATTTATTATTTCTTGTTTCGCTGTACTATTTTTGCCGTGTTTTCCTCTGTTGTCTTTTTTAATGCCTGGTCCTACATGAGCAGTATACACAGGTTTTTGAGATATGTTATAGGTCCCCAAAAAGTATTTCTTGCATACTCGTATGTCTTCTTTTATTTGAATGAAATACTTAAATGAAAAACATCTTCGTGACTCCTTGTCCCCGGTAGTCTTTCGGCCTTTAATTTCTTTTTTAGTAAAATTTTTAAGAAACAGATACTTTTCATTTTGGGTCAGAGACCAATAAGAATCAAAAGCTCGTTGTCTTTCTTCTTCTGATATTTGTTTAGCACAATTGAACTTGCATTTCTGTAAACAGTTTTTTTTGTTTTGAATCTTTCTTGCCTTAACCACTTTTCCCCTGACGTTTACATATTCTTCTCCTGACTGACACTTCTTTCTTCGAACATTAACTTTCCATTCATTGGGTTGTGTTTTGCGCTTTCGCGATCGTTCTTTCTTTTCTTGTTGGACATCTTCTACAGCATTTTCGGGAAGGATTTCTGCTTGATTAACAACAATACATTGTTCTGTTAATTCGTTTTGTGTTGTGACAGTGAGTTGATTAATATTATTTACGACGTTTCCTTGTTCGTCAAAAATGTCGATAGTAATGACTTCACATGCAACTGTTGGACTTTCTGTTTCAATGACTCTACAAAACACATTAATGGATTAGTATACATAATTATGGTTTTATGTACTGAAAGAAAATTGCGACTAACAAATTTACTTACCTTGGATTACTTTGCGGCTTACTGATATCAGTTACAACAGGCAGATCATCAAATTCTCCCATTTCATCAAACATTTCAATTATTTGGCCAGGATTTTTATCACTACTCATGTTAATTTGAGAAGGGCTTGGAAAATTTTCCACTTGTATGACACTAAAAAAAAATCAATTAGGTAGTTTAAATAAAGCATCTACCGCAAAATCTGAGCTTTAAATCTGAACTTACTTCTGATTATTATGCGACTCATCCGAGGCATTTACGGCACTACTTCTTATTGAATTTTCCAAATCCAAGATGTCGTTCAGCACTGAATTTTCATGAAGAGTGGTATTACCTTGACATGGAATTATCATATTATTTGTAACGGTTACACTAAAAACGCACATTAAGGAGGGTAAGTACTTACACCAAAAATCATAAGTAACTTACTTTTCAGTTAAATTTTGAGACACATTACTGAAGCTAGTGTTTTCTTCTTGTGTTTGGATAGTAAGTTGATGCCTGCATCTTTATCTGCAGTACATGCTAAATTCCATGCTAAACAGTGTTTAATTGTTATATTAATATAAAAAAAATGCATGGCATGTAACTTACCCATTTCCAGTATTTTGGAACTTCGTGAATGCATTAGGTATCAGGTATTTTGTCGATATTTTCACAAAAATTCGAGTAAAAATTTCACCACCGCGAAAAATGGCGCGAATTGATATTGACAATTGAATATTGACATTTTTATTGATTTTCACTAGCAGCTTCGAGAACAAAGTTCTATCTGCATCTAGATTTTGACAGATAGAACTTTGTTATATTTTGACCGTAGATGGAACTCTGTAATATTGAAAATGCAGTTTAAATGCATGCAGTTAGAACTCTGTAATCATGTTATTTCGGTTATTAGTACACAGATGGTGCCACTATTACCAAAATAGTAAAAATAAAGCAGATACAACTATAATACATTAAAATCTGAATTTTGGCAAAAAATGCAGTTAGAACTTTGTTATTCTAACGCGACGTATTGCGGGACATAACATATTTGTGTTACTGTCGCACTTATAAGAATATAAGATTAAATAAAGATAGACATATACGGTCGTCTTATTGCTTGTTGTCTACCCCTCACGCATTTACTCAGAATTGAAATTACAATAGTGCAGCAAATTGAGGATTTGCGTTTGTTTCTATAGTGAAGATAAATTATTATAAAAACAAAATATATTTCTTAAATATTGTTAAGTTATAAACTGCGTCCGTAAAGTATAAAGTAAGAAAAAAAGAATAAGTTTGAAAAATCGCGGCGGCGCACAGTGGATCGAAGCATAGGGACCAGCGGGACATTGGTAATATGTTTTTTTCTACTCGTTCGATTTTGATGATTTTGTACTTTCTAGGCAGCTGACGCCTTCACTTTTAAAATTTAGTCATTAAATATGACATTTTGCGAAAATTCAAGATGGCGGACATCATATAAATTAATTTCGGTGTAAAGTACATTGACTGGGTATATATTATATGGAGTTCTGGGTCTTAGTAGATTTTTCTTATCCTATTTTTTTTTATACGTTGCTTTTATTGACCTGAGTATCACTAAAAAGGATGTGCGATTTTAATAACTCTACTGGGTGTCTTTAAAAACCATGCCAAAATTGGTATTGTATAAAAAATGATTTTAAAAAATATTGTTTATATTTTTTTTAGAAATTATAGAACGTGAAGATTCAATTCAGCAATGTATACAAACTTAAAAAAAAACTTGTTATACAGGGTGGTTTTATTACCCATCATGACCATTTTTACATAGTTATTTTACCTTTTTGATACTACATACCTGTTACTGCTGTAGTTAGAACTTATATTATTAAACTATTAATATATAGAAACGTTGCAAATTAAATGTCCAAAAATATATACAGAGTGTCCCAAATTATGCCTCCAGAACAACCAAATTAAAATAAAATAATTATAGACAACTATATTTTCCTTTAACATTGAGAACGTCTCAAAATATATTAATAATAAAAAAAACACGATTGATTTATGATTAAAGATATGAAAAATCAAATAAAAAAAATTAAGTCTTACAAAGGATAATATGAAATCTTACCTTTTTTGCTATGGTTATTTTAAAAAAATGTCTATAAGTATGGGAAATACAATTTTTTGATCCATGAACCATTTACACAGAAGTCATACACTTCACACTAAAGTTATCGCATAACTATACATTTTCTCGTTCTCCATAAACAATATCTAACTGATCATATACTGGGAAACATTCTAATGCTTAAAATTTTTAATTAACTAAAAAGTCTCTACAATAACAAAGATTTGGCTTTTTCGGTTAACTCAGAATTAACCTTCTTTGTGGAAAAATTTAAAGATATTCTCAGGTTTGATATATATGGATCAGAGGTTAGAAGAAGGTTATGTAGAATATCCTCGTTTGTAAACATTCTATTACTTTTTCTAGATTTTGTTTCTCTATAATTACGGAAATGTTTATTTCGTGCCTCTGCAGCTTCTTCTGAGAGGTAGCCAATAGGAAGTTGAAAATTTTTAATTATTGATGAGCCATGTACTAAAATTTTATGTAGAGATGCAGGCATATGATACCATCCATAACGATCTACATATAATTTTGCTGTTATTTTTGCATGAGTATGGAATTTTTCGGCATCAATCTCCTCTCCCGCTGCTAAGACTTGGAGTACTATATAAATATTCTCTATCAGTCTCTGATCAATCCCTGTTATTTCAGCTGTTTTTTCGAAATTTTGAAAAAATCTTCTGGCAGTATTGCCATCGTTAGATGTTCCATGGCCTTGTCTTACGAAATCAACATTTAGTCCCATTTCATTTCTGAATCTAAAACCAGGAAGATTTGTTTTATTATAGAAATATATTCCTTGATAATAATAAGTTTATTTTAATGGAATATTCTGGAAAATGTCCTAACTAAGGATATTTTGCATAGACTACCCACCTCTGTTGAATTTCTTGCTTTTTATTTTCTTTCAGTTGCTTATCTTCAACACTGCGTGCAGACCACTTTTTAAATTCCAAATTATAGGATATGTGCAATAAACATTCCATCGACCTTATCCAGGAATGTAAATTGGAGATTCCCAGATTATAATTTTCTTCATTTGGTGTCTTTTTTTCGATTAACTAAAAAAGTTTTAAAATATTCCTGTGGTTAATGGTTCTAGTAGTTATAGGACTCACAAATACGTTACTTTTTTATACCTACCTCCAACTGATTCATTTCTGTGGGCTTGGCTCCACAAATATAACACACCATTGATGATGTTGTATCTGCCAAACAGGAACAAATTTTTCCGTCAAGCATGGTTGTAAATATATTATGGTTTGTTATAATATCCCCGGAAATATGAGTTTCTTCAAGTAGAGAAATTTCATTTTTCAATGACTCCCAGCATTCGGATATTACCTATAAATGATTTCATACTGATACATTGTATATTCATATTTATAAAAGAATAATATGAGAAACAAGCTACAACCAAAGCGTAAGTTATAATTACCTCCTTGGACTCTTTAATAAATTGAAAATTTAAAGGCCTGCAAAAGAAAGTTGAAGATGGCTTAGGATTCTCCCATACTATCCTTGTATGGTCATCGGTGTGCACTAGTTTTATTGGCACATATGCAGCCATAAATATGCTGGAGTCATCAAAATCGGTTTTTTGCTTATATTCGCTTTGGCCTGAAGCGCCATCAAAACCACATTTGCCGAACAAAGTTAGCTTTGAACCTGGATCACAATGGCTAAATGCTAAAATTCTGGACACGGTATGATCCAGTAAGCCTTGTAAAGTTATCCTGGCAAACCGATCCGTGATCATAATTGTCTGTTTAGAGGGATAACATTCTTGTTTAGCTACTTGAATTTGGTAATATGATGGATATAGCTGACAATTTTTTTTAATGGCTGCTTTCCTTTGATTTATATACTGGTGTTTAGAAAGGTTTAAAGAAACAAAAAGGGCTAAAGCTTCATCTCTTGAATAAAAATGATGATATTTTTCCATATCGTTGCAAAAATTCAAAACGTTTTTAACTTGATTTGGATTTTCTTTTAAAAATTTTAAAATCTTGTTGATATCTTGATTATCTAAAAAATATTGTATTAGTATTTTTTCTAATGAAATAGTTTATTATTATTATTATTATTATAATCATTATTATTATTATTAAACATTTTAATTTTTTCTCTGTTTGCCTTTGTAATAATAGAATACCTTGACTCATGTTTGAAGCCATAGCAAAACTTAGCTCTTGAATATTTTCTTTCCTGAGTTCTTTTGTTCGTCTCATTTTTTGTTTTGTTGACAAGTCCAAGTTGACAATGGTTTACGCAGTTGCCTTTCTTTAGGGCGAACAGTCATAAATCCTGGCCAATTAAATTGGCGAGCCAACCAAGATTGATTTATGCGTAAAAAACGTTCTTCTGTTCTATTAGATTTTTTCCATTTGCTAGATAGTGTTGAACAGTACTTTCGCAATATTTTCGATATTACGTATTTTTCATCTTCGGTGTAGTCCACGTTTCTCATTTGCAATATATCACCCAGTAATCTCTTATGATCCTCAAAAGGAATGCTGTTGGTCTTCAAATAATTGAAAAGTTCTTCGTTTGAATTTAGTTCAGCCATTTTATTTGGGATTATGCGCCAGCTTTAAACAACTTTTATTTTCAGTCGCTTAATCCGAAAAAAAAAAATAAAACTTACAAAAAAGTCAATGACGTATATATATTTTTAAATAAATAGAAATGAATACTTTTTTTAATAAACAAACGATTATTAAACAATCTTTCACAGCATTTAGTCAATTTTTTAAAATTAAAAAAGCTAAGTGCCTTCGGTGGGATTCGAACCCATATTTATAGTACTAAACTCTTTTTCAATTTTAAAAAAAGTCTGAATGTCGTAAAAAATCGTTTAATAATAATTATTATTATACAGACGTTAAACATAGTACAATAATAATTTTAAAGTAAATTTAAGTTAATAATTTTCATCTAGAAAGTGCCTTCTCTCTACAAATAGCATAGTCACTTTTCCATAAAATGGGGAAATGGTGTTTAAGATTTTAATAAAAAGTATAAACTTTCTATTATTTTATGATGACCAATCTTCAGTTTAGCATCGGTTGTATCTTATATTTTAAAGCACCTTCTATGTTTCTATGAAAAACTATCTTGTTTAATATATAGGCTTAACTTAATAGCATTTGAAAAACAAAAGTGAAAGCTACGAAATCGCTGAATAGAGATTTTATAAGGAAGAAATGCGAATAGTCGAGAATAAGGGCTTAAATATTTTAATGATTGGTATGAAAGTATCAAGGTAATTTCGCTTAAAATTGATAGAAGCACAATAAAGCAAAACATATTGCTGTTTATAGAGAGTAGGTAACCAACACCTGGCAAGACGAAGGGCGGCTGATAACTAATATTATAGAATAACTTACATTTTACTTACCACTTAGAAATTAATTTAATAGATAGGCGTAATAATTTATAAAAACTCTCAGTATTTCACTTTTGGTTCATAAACACACACCACGTTCTAATTTTACTAACAAGTTTATTATACTTTTTCCGATCTGTCAGATTTTAAACAAAAGATGAAAAGCGCGTCTTCGTAAGCTAAGCCTACCTCGATTAACCTAAATATTGATTTGTGGGTAGGGTCTTTTTTTGCGCTAAAAACCTTAATTTATTAGAGGATTGTAGCCAAAAAAAATCGAATAAATCTCAAAGGGGCAGATTGGGGCAGCTATTCTTGATGGATACATTTAAAGCAAGGTATGGTTTATGCCTCAGAGGCAAAAGTTGCGTGGACACTTTTGGCCATTTTTTTAAAAATCAAAAATTATTTATTGTTTGCTATATTTTCAAAGACAAGTTGCTGCACTCTATCTTACGGTTACGATACATGTTTTAAATATCCTGTTAATATGATGTTATTCTATCATCACCCTTATACCTAGATATTGTGCGGAAAAGTTGATAAAATATAAGTAAGTTCAGATTTTTGAATTTTAGCCAACCCAATTTTTGTATCAATTTGTGCTATATAAAATATTTGCATATATCATCGAATCTCCTTCACTAGAGAATGCTTCAAAGAATTTGCTATGTTGTTTTTATATAACACTAATATGTGTGTAAAACAAATATGAAACAGAAAAACCCAAATTTGCATTTTCAGAAAATGCCCAATGTCCCAATTATAACATGGGGTCGATCCACTGTGCGGCGCCTGAGGAACCGGCGCACAGTGTTGCACAAGATAGGGAATAATAGACAAAAATAGTTCCGATCATAAAAATTGAGCACATATTATTTTATTATGATAGAATTACCTTTTAATACATGAATCTTCAATATTGTAACACAATAAGTAACGTTGGTTTTTATACAGGGTCTTGAAAATTCTTATTTTTAAAAGTTGATATCAAATTATAAATTATGCTAAATTAACATCTGAAATCAAAAATTTATTTCCAAATTCAGCCGTACTACCTAAATATTCATACAAGATATCAAAGTATCTGTATGAAAATTATACAGGGTCTTGCAGAAGTCTTGGTACAAAGGCTTTTTTACTGGGAGATTAATTGGTTCAAATATTACGAAATAATACTTTAAAAACAGCGACAAACAAATATAACTAAAAAAAATACACCTCAGAGGTTACCAAAAGATGGATTAAAAACGGTTAGATATGGGGTTATTTGGGAAAATGCGCTAAAACCATTTTATCAATAGGTAATTATTATTCCAACCAATACACCACAGTGCAGTTGAATTCATAAATAAGTGGGACATCATTTGTATATAGTGTGAAGCTGCATGTCATAGTTCGAATATCAAAAAGAAGTGGCACAGACTTCACATTCAACAAATTTCCAGCATTTGGCACATAACAAACTCAGAATAGTGTTGTTATCCGTTAATAAATGTTTTGTTTATAATTAATTTTTTTCAAAATTAATCTGAAATCGAAGAATACCAGTCACCCAGACTTTTGAATGTGAAATTTTTTGAAAAACTGATTTTACCCTATAGTCTAAAGTCGCTCTCCCACATGTTTATGAACGCAACTGTACATTATTAGTGTTAACTTAATCAGAATCATCGCTATTATCATTGATAATTCCATCAGGAATGTCGAAAGAAAATGTAGAATTTGATGATGGTGTATGAATGTGTAAATATTCCAGTATATCTCTGTCATAGTCCTTAGATTTATTTTTTAATATTATGTTTCTTAAACTAGATATATGAGGGTCTGAAGTTAATAAAAGGGTTCCTAAAATATCTGTG
The DNA here is from genome assembly GCA_030620095.1 of Kuschelorhynchus macadamiae. NCBI lineage: Eukaryota > Metazoa > Arthropoda > Insecta > Coleoptera > Curculionidae > Kuschelorhynchus > Kuschelorhynchus macadamiae. Next base: position 188,747 of record JAUTXW010004484.1, on the reverse strand, counting down.
TTACTAGATATTCTAGATGATTTACGGGTGTTATATAATCGAATTTTTCTAAATTCTTTGTGTCTTGCTTCTAGCGCGTCTTCTGCTAGTTGACCAATTGGTAGTTCTAAGGAATCAATTATATCACACCCGTGAATCAATATTCTATGTACCGAACTCGGCATAAAATACCACGCATATAAATCTAGGTACAGTGCTCTCGTTTCTTCAAGTAAAAATCTAAACCTATCAATATCTATTTCACAACCAGAAGCTAAAACTCTCAAAACTAAAGAAAATTTTAAAATTAAATCTTTATCTATTCCAGTAATTTGGGCACTTAATTCCGGGTTATAAAAAAAACGCCTAGCGGTATTGCCATCGTTTGTGGAACCATACCCGGGCTTTGGCTTATCTACTATCAACCCCATTCTGGATTTAAACTCTGCTTGAATTTTCTTTTTAGTATTTTCAGCAATTTTTTTATTTTCGTCGCCTTTTATTTGCCAGGTTTTGAATTCCAAACGGTATGAGATGTCTATTAAACATTCAAAGCACCTAATCCAACAATGAAGAGTAGATAAGCCAAATTTATAATTCTCAGTGTTCGGAATTTTACTGAGGACTTTGTTTGAATTCATTTCCTTGGGTGTGGCTCCACAAACGATACACTTAGATGTTGCATTAGTTCCCGATAAAATATTAGCAACACTGCCATCAAACATAGTAAACAGCATATTAAACGAAACATTAAGATTATTCTCGCCGCGGATTTCATAAATAGATAGTTCATTTATTAATTTTTTTATATAATTTTCTTGCTCGCGGATGACATTCGCATTTTCTTTAATAAAATGAAATCTGATTGGTCTGCAGTAGAACGTCGAAGATGGTGTCGAGTTAGACCAAATAATTTTTTGACCATTTGAGGTAATTAATTTTAAGGGAACTAATGCAACTAAAAACATATATTCATCTGTTGAATTTATGTCTTTAAATGTTTGCTTATAGAGACTATGCCCCGAGCTCCCGTCACACATTGGTCAAAAAATGGAAATAATTGATCGAAAATCATATCTCGGGAATAGAGAATGTTAGCAATTTTTTTTTGCACTAAGGCTTGTATTCATAGACCGTACTCAAGGTTGTGTTGTGCAGGTTGCAGGCGTTATGTTTTTCAGGCGTTATATTTTTATGCTGACAGCTACTATCAAAATCAAAACTCAACCTTGAGTGCGGTCATGAATACCAACCTATTTTTTTTAAACCATAGAACAAACTCGAGATACTGACTTTTAAATATGTGTAAAACCAGCAAAAAATATAACCCCTTTGGAAAGGGGTTAAATACAACCCCTTTAATAAAATGGTGAAAAAAAGCTTAACATTTCAAATTAATCTACAAGTAAATATGAAGTTAAGTATAAAGGCATACCTGTAGTTAAAATTTACTATCAGTATACCTCTAAAATATTGATCCTTTTATTAATAATTTATTATTCCTTTAAAAAATGTTAAGTGAAAAAAGATAACCAACTCAGTTAGGTCAAAACATTTTTATTACAAATTAACAACTTATAATTCTTCACCAGAATCGAAACAACTTTCTAAATCACTCTCATCCCGATCGCGACCTGCTTCCGGAACATTTATTAACAATTCGCAGAGTTCTGCATCTAATGGCTTGCGCTTCACTTTATTTTTAAAAAAATAATTACTTAAAAATGGATCTGAACTCAAAATAAGTATATATAATAAATCTTCGTTTAGTTTTAGGGGGTCAATCTTTCTTGTGTGATGTTCCCGATATCTTCTTATATCCCTATTCCTAGATTCTTGAGATTCTTCACTCATTTCTCCAATTGGAAGTAGTGTATGCTTAATTATAATACTCCCATGTAAGAGGATCTTATGGATACTAGGGGGCATAAAATACCATCCATATAGTTCTACGTACTTTCTGGCCGTTTAAAAACAATACTCTTCAAATTTTGTTACATTAATCTCGTACCCAATGTTGATAGCCCGTAAGATGACCGAAGATCTCTTTATCATATCAACATCAATACCTAAAATGAATTAAATAATATTTAGCATCTTTATAATAATTATTCAGTAAGTAAATACCAGTTATTTCAGACGATAACTCTGGGTGGGAAAAAAATCTACGGGCTGTATTCCCATCATTTGTTGTGCCTGCTCCTGATTTTGGAACATCTACTATAAGACCCATTTTGTGTCTAAACTGCTCTTGAATCTGTCTCTTCCTATTTTCCATTACCTGCTTGTTGACTTTTTCGACCTTTAAAAAAAATAAAGTGATTTTTAGCTTTCTTTTTGTATAATATAGGTAGCTTTAAGCTTACCCTCCATGTCTTAATATCTAGCCTATACGCTACATGTAGTAGACATTCAAAAAAACGTATGTATGCGTGAAGTGACGATAATCCGAATGAGAGGTTTTCTTCCGTTACGGGTAGTGATCGCACAAAGTCAATGTCGTTCATTTTCGATATTTTTACTCCACATAAGTAGCATGTCATGGAAGATGATTGTGTTAACGCACTACAAACCTGAAAGTTACAATAAACGTTACAATCATACATTTATTAAAAATACAATGTTCTTACTTTTCCATCAACCATAGTTAACGATAACTTAAAGTTTATAGTTCCCTTTAGATCTTCGTAAGGAATTAAGTTTTTAATTTGATCTTCAATGTTGCTTCTTTCCAATCGCGAAACTTCATTGGTTTCATGGATCCACTGCAGTCTTATAGGCCGGCAAAGTCGTTTGGATGCAGGTCGGGGATTTTTCCACAGTATCAGTGGTTCACCATCATTTTCGTCTACTAAACGAAGAGGAACCAATGAAGTAGTAAACAGACTATCTTCTGCATGCAATGTGTTATCCTTTCCAGTTTGTTTATAAGTCGAATATCCACCGCTTCCGTCAAATCCCCATTTACCATACAACACTAACGATTTATACTTGTAATCTCTATTTGGGACCATTTTCATAATGCTTTCACAAGTTTTGTTGAGAAGGCTTTGTAAAGAGACTTCACATTTTGTTGCAGTTACCACATTTTCCTCTGGATAAAACACCTTTTTTGTTTCCAACACTTTCTCTGCTGCTATTTCTTAGAAATGTATATTGTTCCCGAGTAAGGTTCTGACTTATTACAATTGCTAAGGCTTCTTCAGGAGTGTAGGGAATAGGTGAGGGGGATATCCAGTTTTGTAAAATTCTTTGTGCTCTAGTCGGAGTTGTGGTAGCAACTTCTGTAAGAAGACGTGCAGCTGCAGAGTCACCTGACTGACGCAATTTCATCATCGTGGCATATGATAATTCTTCAGACGTTTTTTCCTGACGTAGTTTTGCGGTTTTCCGTCGTTTTATGACATCCGAACTATCAGCGAACGACTTACTAGGTCGACCGCCTAAAAAATAACATTTAATGTTCAAAATAGCGGTTTATTTTATTAATAACAACTAATTTAAAAATATATATATTTTTAAGAAAAAGCTTTTATTTAAATGCCCTAAAAAGTAGAAAATAAGCTTTAGAATAAGTGAATCTCATCATTATTAGTAGGATTCTATTTGCATCTAGATCAGATCAATTCACTCTGTCAACACAAAAATAGCCCAAAAGTACATAAAAAAAGAACGATAACAACATTATGGCCTTGTTTCTACATTACATTTAATTAATTACAATTTATTATTATCTTTAAATTTAATATTAGAAAGTAAATAATAAAAAAGTGACCCAAAAAAAGTGATACATACAGTTGTATTCAATAAAAAAGCGTACTGGAATTAGATAGAGAACAACCTTGGTCACATGACCTAAATAAACAATTATTGACAAATTAACATAAGTCATGTAACCAAGATACCTCTCATTTTAATTCCGGTACGGTTTTTTATTGAATACCACTGTACCTTCATTCATTGCAAGTTAAATAAAAGAAAAAAACTTACGGATGCCTGCAGAAGGTCCTTCAGAAACATTTTCTTGACGACAATGAACGACAATGTCTGGAAACTGAATTTCGCTATTTAGCCAGCTTGCATACTTTTTCAAAAAAAGTGTATTTATTCGACCTGCTTTGTCCCAAAATCGAAAGTACGGAGCAAAAAAAAATATTCCTCGTATATTTAGTAAGAACATTTGAAGCTTGTTCATCATCGCCGGTGAAAAAATACTCCTTAAGAAAATCAAGTAAACGAATTTTCTTTTTCTTCGTGGTTTCGCCTTTAAACTCCCTTATCTTCTCATGTAAAAACATCCGAGTGATTGATTCTTCCATCGAAATATTTGGAGACAACAGCACAAACTCACAATCACAAAACGACACAAACAATCATTTGTTGAAACACAGATTTAAAGGTAATAATAATTTAATATCCCGCACACTTGATTATTACGCAACGCGAGCCGCGCTGCGCGTCTATTTTCCTCGGCCGGGCCTACCACGAAAAATAGCAGACATTTGCAATTTGAATTTTTTTTGTTCAGTTGCTAAAACAATAAGGAGTAATTTGACGCTTCATTTGTGCGTTCTTTTCCGTTCTTTCGTTACGGATTATCAAATTTGTTTGAATATTTATGTTCAATTGTAGTGTTATCTAAAAAGTTTAATTATCTAGATAATAATACATGTATTTGCTAGTGTTTTCGGAGTAAATTATAACCAAATGTTCATACTTTAATGCTATGTAAACATACTGTCAAAATAATTCTGTTTCTCGGTTCTAAAATCTTTAAAATTAGCAATAATTTTAGCCGGATTCGATGTGCTTTCACAAAATTACAATTTTCAAGATTTCTTGGTGCGACAACTCCAACAAAAATATTGCAATAACTCTAAAACTTTCTCAAAACTTCGATGACTATTAGCTAAACAAAATATGTGAATATGAGCCAAAAAAATGAAGGTGGAAAATTCCATTAAAGATTACGAATTTGCGATTTTTGACCTATGTGCGTCAAATCCCCATTTGCAAATTAATTTAAAGTGAGTTTCGGAAAAAGTAGTGGGATGTACAATTTTTAAAATGCTGTCAGTCGTTTTTTGAAAAAGTTCCTGTAGATTCACTTCTGCTGATGTCTCAGTGACAGTAATTTGTGTCGGTAAATATTCATTTTTAGTTTTTAGGAGAGTACGGTAGCTCGGAAAACAGTTCTTATGTAAATTATTTACTGTACAACGTAAAATATTATATTTTCTATATGATAAATTAAGATTACAAAATAGGGCCAAGGCCTGTTGATTAGATAAACTGGATTTATTATTACTACTAAGGGTTGATTTTTGCAGACCAGCAGATCGTTCAGCAGCAAAACTTAGTTCCTCGGCAGAATAATTAGAAACAAGTGCCTCAACTCGACGTATTTTGGTTTTGTGAGATGCCTCCTCAAAAGGCTTTCGCGGCCTCCCACGATTAGGGCCTAGATGCAAATTATTATTTTCTAAATTTCGCTCAACGTCTGATTCTAATGCCAAAAAAATAATAGTTCCATTTAGCCAGTCACCATGCTTATTTTCGAATGTTTTTCTCGTTCTGTTGCAATTTCTCCACATTCGGTCAATGTTCAAGCAAAAAAAATTACTTTTTTCTAATAATAGCTTTTCAAAATTATCTAGATAGTTGTAAGATTCCAATTCTTTGCGCATTTTCGCCAGTACATTTGATATTTTTTGTCTTTACTGCTGTCAACCCATTCAGTATACAAAATTTTTCGTTGAATGGCAGGTGATTCGCCTATAATATTATTAATTGCAAGAAAAGCGGCAAACAATATTTATATTTTAGTAAAGTCTAAGGGTAGATATATTTATAAAAAAAAGATCTCAGATATATTTTGATATATATTTTCTTAAACCTTAGCTAAACTAAAATAATCCGTATTGTTCAATAATATAAATATTAAAATGATAAGGATTAGTAGAAACACGAAAATAACACATTATTGTGATAAATACCTTTAAAATTATTCGCCATTTCCAATTTACCGCTCGCTTAAACCACCTTAAACGCTTAACTTTCATTAAAAATGTCATTAAAAGCATATCATCAAAATTTGTTATCATGGCAACCAAAACGACGTATTCGCCTACTTCGATCATAATATTGACAGTGCGAAATTTTTATTGCTTATTCGGCATCTTTTGGATAGTTATTAGTTGTTAATTCCCATAATTATTGAAATCCATTTCGGCAAAATTTTGAATTATGTCCATTGAATGCAACACTGTGCGGCGCACCGGGAAATCTCCCGGTGGGCCCATCCGCCCCTGATTCCGATAAATTAAATAGTAAGAAAGTTATACAAGTTTAAAATAGGGGCACAGTAAAATGACTATGCTGTACGTAAATGATTATCATTTAATTAAAGCAGGAAATTATACAATTTTCATAAAAAACCATGGAGTACCCTCTCTATGGCTGGTCTTGCAGAGGGGGTTTATAGCAGTCTCGATATCAGTGCAGTGATATCCAGTAATGTCAGTGATGACCTAGTGTTTAGTGTCATACATAACAGAGGTGTCTCTTGCAACATATGTTATGTGTACAGCATGTGCATAGATTTTTGCTTATATGGAAAATAAGGTTGATTTAAAGAAAAGTTATTATACACTGACTGACAATAAGACCCGGCACTTGAAAAATTTCACATATGGGCCAATGAAAGTAGGCTCTACTACAAACCCGCGTTTCTTCCTTAATATATCTTTCATCAAAGAAAAAAAAACAGATTATTCAGAAAAAACAGGGTTTCTACATCCAGTTACTTAAAATATTTAGTTGCAATCAGCATACTCCACAGAGTGTTTCAATCTTTTGTAGTAAACACGTTCATTTAATTAACATTGGGAACATTGTCTCGATATTTCAAAACCCTCTGTGGAGTGTACATTGCAACAGAATATTTTAACCCATTAGTGCCCAAAGTTAATTTTTTGTGATTTTCTTCGAGTTGTTCATCCATCCTATGATATTTTATATGTAATGAATAGGAAATAGCCATATTTATTTTTTTATCTCAGCAGTTTCTCAGAATTTTGATGTCTCTTTAAAGGGACACTGGGTGCTACGAACGGTTAATATATAAAAATAATAAACACATTTAAACAAATCAAAATTCAAAGGTTTATTTGGAATAATACATTTTGAAACAAATCTTAGGATGTAGTGCTATTTGACACTTTTCACAGATGAATTGACTTTTTTTGCCACACTGCGCACACCTCTGGTCCGTCTCGTTATAAAGTACTATATGTCCAATATTATCGTAGCGTACGTCAGGTAATGGGCGAGAAATCTTTGTTTTACCTTGTTGTGGTCTAGTGCCATACCTTTGCAAAAACTCATAGAGAGATATCTACGGAACTGAAGCAGCGATTCAGCATTTGGATGATTGGATTTAAGTTTTTTCATCAGTATCCAAGCGATTACTACGGACACATCCAGAAAATAAAGAAATATTGGCCAGTACCACTTTCTTTGGCGAATTCGTGATATGTAGACTGCCACTAGGCCATCCATTTTATCCACACCTCCCATGTGTTTGTTATAGTTTGCTATCACCTTAGGCTGCGGAATATTCTTCCTAGTACGCGTAACTCTATCCCAACGAAGAGTACTAGTTAGTTCATTGGTTTCAAAATTTGAGACAACCGTTACAACTTTATTGTCTTTCCATTGTACAAGATTACTGTTGTCATTTGTAAAAAATTTCAAATTGCCCCTTGGTTCGTCATTCCAGTTTTTTTTTTGTTGGAACTGGACACTGTTCCAAACTATTATCTCTGATTGTTTCTGTGGCACAATATTTGCTTTCAGCTAAATGAGCAAACAAGGGTAACCCCGTAAAATAATTGTCCATACAGATTTTGTGGCCATTATTGGAAGGTAAATTAACTTTTTCCAATAAGGACATGACAACGTCGCCTCCCAAACCAAAGCGTTTTTCTCTGTCTTGATTTTTTCCAGTATAGACCTCGAAGCCGTACATATAACCGCTGCTAGAGCAAAGAGCCCAGTTCTTATATCCGAACCTAATGGGCTTGCCTCTAATGAACTGTTTGGCATGATGTTTGCCATAATATGACACCATGCTTTCATCAATGCAAACATGCTCGTCTAAACCTCCATGTTCTCTAAAGTTTCTATTTAGGGCATCTATAAGGGGTCTCAATTTATAAAGCTTGTCGTCTTGAGGCAATCTCGAGTTGTCATTGAAATGAATATATTTTAGTATTATGTCAAACCTATTACGACGAATACTATTTTGAAGGATTTTAGGAACATCTTCGTCACTGGACCAGTACAGTCTTCGATTGAGATATTTTCCATAGCCGGATAAAAGTATAGCCCCAATAACAACATACAATTCCTCTAAGGTCAAAGACAGATCAACATTTTTGTGGAGGGCATATCTGTTACTCTCCTGCACGATCAACATCATTAGGGTATCATCAAAAAAAAGCTTGAAAAAGTCAACCGGACTTGTTGAATTTTTGAATTTGTTTGACGGTTCAATTGGGTTATAATCCAAATTCAATCTAATATTGGGGCGACCTGGTACATTTTCTTGCCAGTTTGATTTCTTATAAGATTTTGGTAGAGGGTTTGGTCGAATATTTTTATTACTTCTTAGTTGTCTTTGAAGTACAGCCAATGGAAGCAAATCTTAAGGGTCGAACTCCTAATCCGTCACAAATCTCATCTCGCATTCTTGAGCCAGTATACCACGAGGTAGATGATTGATATTGGCGTCATGCTCGTCATCGGATTGGTCACTGTCAAGTTCAGTATCATCCCCGTCATCGGGAGGAAATACGTATATGTTGGATTGTGGTACGTCGTCATTCTCTTCCAAATAGGGTTGCCACCTGTCCTTTTTTGAAAAGGACAGTCCTTTTTTCAGACAAATTGTCCTTGTGACTTTTTTTGCCACAAAATGTCCTTTTTACTTACTTATAAACTATTGACAACAGCACGGCACTGCTGTGACTCGTAAATTCTTCCGGCAACCGCGGCTAACAATCGACAACAGCGCAGCACCCCAACCTGCGAATAGTCGTTATTTTCTAGGCTGAAAATTCGCGCGTCGGGAGAGCTCGATGATATCGGGATATCGCTGTCTTTATTTACCCAATGTAAAAAAGGAAGAACAGTAACATATCATCGCCCACATTTCCCTGTCGTCCGTGCGACATTTGACATTTATTTGTTCCCGTTCCCGCTTTTTTCGCGGTTTGTAGTTGATCGTTGATATTGAAAAGTAAAAAATCCTATTTTTAATTATTTTATTGTGGTTTTTCTTTATTATACTTCATCGTCTTTATGAAGTTTACCTACTGGCGGTAAGTCTATATTTTTAATCATTAAAGTGGTTGCAAGTTGCAATTTTTGTATCTAGTTAGCTTTATTTCCCTGTTGTTTGTTGTTGCATGAGTTTTTGGTTTTATTTCAAGTTTCTATTACTTAATTAATCTGGTCCTGGTTTGACTTTAGTTTGGTTTTGGTGAATTAACAAAATTAACAACCCAGTCCGCCAGTCCCAGTGATAAAATGGAGGTAGATAACGTAGATGATGTGACTGAAGTAGCAGAAAGGTTTGTCAATAACGGTGATGGTGATTGTACTGAAAATGGTGGAAGTAGCTCTACAGGGGCGGCGAAGGTTTTTAGTTTTTCAGCTAATATGTTTGAATATTAAAATTAAAATATGTTTTTTATTTAGGATTGTCAATCTAAAGCCAGAACCGGAACCAGTACCTGTACTACCCCTCCTCCTCCTCCTAAAAAAAAGAGAGCAACTTATTACAACAAAGAGTGGGAAACTAAATACGGCTGGCTAAAGCAAGGCGCAACCAATACCGAAGCATTTTGTAAAAGTTGCCTGCTTTCATTCACAGTTGGAAACATGGGACTGTCTGCAATAAAGCAACACAATGAAAGTAAGATGCACAAGCAAAAAATTTCTGCAGCGAAAAGCTCACATTCCATGGAAACATTTTTTGTCAAAAAAAATTCTCAGGAAGAATCTCATGTAATTTTAACAGAAATATGTAAAATTTTCCACTGTGTGAAGCATAACCAGTCATATAATTCTTTGGATTGCTCATTTAAATTGGACACAAAAATATATGTTGATTCAAAAATAGCATCCAAACTTTCATGTGGAAGAACCAAAAGTGAATCAATTGTGAAAAATGTTCTAGGTCCAATTGCACTGCAAAAAGTGATTGAACTTTTGAAAAACCATGTTCCAAAACTTTTCTTTAGTATTCAGTTGGATGTTTCTAACAGAAAAAATGTTAAATTTTTTCCAATTTCAGTACAATTTTTTACAATTCAATACGGACTTCAAAATTTCTTGCTGCACTTTTGTGAAAATAGTGATGAAAGTGCTGATGGGATGTTTACCATGGTAAATGATAGTTTAAACGAACTTAAATTAGACTGGAGTCAAGTTTCTGCATTAAGTGCCGATAACACCAATTCAAATTTCGGTGCCAATCACAGCCTTTTTACCAATGTATCCACAAAAAATCAACACCTGCTAAAAGGAAATTGCCATGCTCATGTTATACATAACTGCGTGAAGTTTTCAATGGATGCTTTGAGTTTAGATGTTGAAAACCTTATTCTTAAAATTTACTCCCATTTTTCAGTATCTGCCAAACGCCGGGAAGAACTTAAATCTTTTCACGAATTTACAGATTGTCAATGGCGGGAATTACTAAGACACGTTGGTACTCGTTGGTTGTCTCTAAATCCGTGTGTAGAACGGATATTAAGCAATTATGTAGCTCTTTGTAGTTACTTTTTAAGTACAGAAAACAGCCCTTCACACATCAAAAAGCTGCTGAGAATAGATGAGAATAGTGGTACTGTTTCGCCTGAAGTTGAGATTTATCTTCTTTTTTGTAATCATATACTTACTGTTTTCGAAACTCTTATTAAAAAAATTGAATCTAACGAAACAACTGCGCTCGACTTATTCAGTATAATGACTGACTTAAGAAAGACCCTAATCAATAGGCTAGAAAATAATTTTTATGGCTTTGAAACCAAGGTTAAGTTAAACTCTCTTGACGCGACTAGTAAGAAAAAACTACAAAATGATTTTAATGCGTTTTATCAAAGATCTATCCAATACATTGAAAAATGGTACGACTTTTCTGAAGATAGTTGGCACAGTGTCGTCAGTAAATTAAACATAAAATTAAAATTTCCATCATTTTCAGATTTTGAGCTAATTATCGAAAAAATTAATAATCCAAATCTAAAAATTAATATGAACCAGCTTTTTGATGAGGTGATGCAGATTTCAGAAAGTTACCAAGCAAATGAAAACGAGCTTTTAAATTTAAGCACACCAAAAAAATGGCAATTTCTTTTTAAACGTTTCAATAATACTGAAAATATTTTTTCATTGATTTCATTTTTGTTAAGTGTTCCGGCCAGTTCAGCATTTTCTGAAAGAATTTTTTCTGTAATGGCCACCAAATGGCGAGACGAAAGAAATCGTTGCTCGACAGAATTAATTCGCTCAGAATTATTGATTTATTTTAATTTTAAAGAAAATTGCCAGGAATTTTACGATTCCATTAAAAGCAATGAAGTTGTTTTGAAGGCAGCAAAATCTAATTCCAAATATTCTTTTAAATTTAATTAGATAGACAGTTTTATTTTAATAATATCGGCTAATTTGAAATATACTAACTTAATTTGTACTCGTTTTTTTCCAAACACCAAACAAATTACGCTGTACTTTTCAAAGTTAGCATTCATGTCATTCGTGTTATCTTTTAGGCAACACATCGGAAACCTCTCTCTGCAATGCACAAAAAAACTGTTCGGCGAATCTTAAGGGGACGTATTAAGGATAGAGGAAGATTTATAAAAAAAAATTGTACCACCGTATAGAGAAAGTCGAGGCAGAGGGGCCCAATGAATTGACAGAAGAATCCAACTCCACTTTTTACCCTCATTTTATTTCTCCCCTAACACCAATCCTATTATGCAACCGCCACCACCCATGCGCTTTTTGGAAAATAAAATATTTCCAACTCCACTTTTTACCCTCATTTTATTTCTCCCCTAACACCAATCCTATTATGCAACCGCCACCACCCATGCGCTTTTTGGAAAATAAAATATCTTTGTCAGGGTAACTTGCAGAATGGGCAGTATCTGGTCATGTGTCTCAAAATAACTTAAATAAGCTTTTAAAGATATTAAACAAACCACGAAATTTTGATGAATTTTTGAAGTTGTCATGGGATAGTCGATCGGTATTAAAAACTCACCGGAGCAAAAATGTAATTACATATTTAGATAATAACAGCTCATTCTACTATTTTGGGATAAAAGAAGGTATTTTGTATACCATTAAATCTAATAATATTGAAGATATACAAGAGTCTTTAGAAATTGATATTAACACAGATGGCCTACCTTTAATAAAGAGTTCTAGTAGCCAGTTTTGGCCTTTGTTAGGAAGTGTCGTCAAGGGATTTACTTAGTTTTGTTATTGGTATCTACCATGGATTTCATAAACCTGATCACCCTACGTTGTTGCTGTCTGATTTTATTATAACAGAGTATAAAGATAAAATAAATGGGGTTTTTATAACGGTAAAAAATTCGAAGTAAAGCTATCTAAACTAATTTGTGATGCACCAGCGAAAGCTTCTATTTTAGGTATTAAAGACCATAACTCATATATAGGGTGCACCAAATGTACCACCGAAGGCACTTTTATAAATAACCGGATGTCTTACCCAGATCTAAACTCTTCGCTTAGGACTAATGATGGTTTTCGCAGTGGCATCTATGATGATTTTCATATTTAGAAACTCCTCTTAAACATTTAAATATTGATTTAATTAAACAAGTCCCACTGGTGTCATGAAACGTTTACTTTTATTTTGGACACGAGGAAATATAGAATTAAGAATGAATAAATCTGACTTTAAAAAAGTTGACCAACTTATAAATCAGTTTAGAAAATGTGTTAACAGCAATGACTTTTCTCGTATTCCCCGATCACTCAAGGAAAAAGAAAGGTGGAAAGCCACTGAATACAGACAGTTTCTTTTATATACTGGGCTAGTTATTTTGAAAAATAGGTTAAAACCAAGCCAGTTCAATCACTTTATGTCAATTGCATTTGGCCACGAGATTATTATCAACTTCAAGTTTATGTATAGAATATAACAGATATGCAAAACAACTTTTATTGTACTTTGTTCGAAATTTCGGTAAATTATACGGACAGGACTATATAACCCATAATGTGCACATCTGATTCATATCTGTGATGATGTTCTTTTGTATGGATCTTTGGATAATTTTTCTGCATTTAAATATGAAAACTCAGATTTCGAAATAAAAAAACAAGTAAAAACATCCAAACATCCACTTCAACAATTCATTAATCGGGAATATGAGAAAAGAAAATTTGTAACTTCTGCTATTGATGATAATGATTTCTTATTATGTAACGAGGTGGGAACTGTTTTTGAACCACTTCTAAATGGGTATGCAAAAACGTTTGAGAAAGCAGTTATTAAAAATTTAGTTTTGGGAACCGGTTTAAAAAACTGTTATTGGATCCGAAAGAGCAAAATTGTCATAAAAGTTATAAAAATAACACAACGTGTGGCCACCAATGAAGTGTTTTTAATTTATAATCCTTTTGAAACTTTTCAAAATATGTATTCCTCATGTAATTCCAAATTAATAAATTGCAAAAGGGTTGACAACTTACTTGAAAAAAATGAAATAAGTTCTCTTAGCAATATAGTAAAGGACATTTTATATCATTTATCCATTAATTTCCTTTTTTTATGCAACTTTCCTATTTCATTCCTTGCTTAGAATTCGAAAATCAGTTTCTACTAACACATCATCAAGGTTTATAAATAAGTCTTGTTGCTGTTCGGGTAATTATCGGTGTAGGTCAAAATTATTTAGGGAGCTGCTACATAGAAATATATTATTATCCTACAATTTAGGACTGCGTAAAATAAAACCTGATGCATGACTTATAAACACTCAAAAAATACTGTAAGGTCTAACAGAAAGTTAATCTAATAATTACTAGGGGTGGGCAAAACAACTGAATAATAGTCGATTATTCGATTTACAAATTTTCAAAAATCGACTACGTATTTGTTTAATTAATCGATTTTTCGAATTATCCATTATCTGATTATCCTAAAAAATTTTTGTTTACTCCATTTTATCGTTGCTTATATTTTGTCTCTAATTTTTAACAGTATGCAGTGAATCCATAAAACCTTGCACAACTTTCATTACAATTTATACAACTTCCTTTAAAATAAAATATTAAAGATTATTTCTCAAGACAAAATAATTTAAGATGTTTTTTAATCATTGCCAGCTTTTTATTTATCTATTCAGGGTGTATACATATAAGCAAGTGTAAAAAAAAGGAACATTACTTAAACAGCTGTGCGAAAAATAATTTAATAATGGAAAAACACCAGATTTACCTATGATATCCCCAAATTCAATTAATCGATTAATCTAGATATCGAAATATTGATTAATTGATATTTCGATTAATCGATATTACAATTAATCAGAAAAAAATTGATTATTTATATAAATAGATTATGGATTTGAATAATCGCCCAGCCCTAATGATAATATTTGGTAGTATAATATAAGCAGAATATGCCTGGTTATAAATTATCACCATGGGAAAAAACAGGGGGGCAGTTAATATATGAGCGCTTTGCCATTGAGTTGCTTGAGTGCATAATCTTAATGGTTAGTAAAACAAATTAAGATACCTATATTTCATTTGCAAAAATCTAAGTGCAAATTGTCCATAGAATTTTAGGTTTTGTTGAAAAAAAGTAAAGACATTTTTGCCTTGTAGAAATATTTTTTAAATTGCTTAGGAAAACTAACATGTGCCGACTAAATAATTTGTAGCACCCTTACTTGAAATATCGCTGGTTTCAATTGTTATTTCAGAAGTAGTGTATTTAAATATTGATTTTTCTTTATAGTAAAAGAAGAACTATGACACTGATTTTTCATAGTTGTAAATTCCCATATTGTGTACTTTTTTAATGAATGTAAATTCTTATTACCCCACTTAACAAACTTTTTGAGATAATAAGAACTTGGATCTCTCGGGTATAACTTAGGAATTGCGAAGGGGGTACTGAATTACATGTTCTCTTGAAACTACTGTACTGCGGAAGAAATTGTTAGCAAAATTTCATCTTTTATGGGCAGGTGTGTCACTAGACCTTTTTAGTCGAGGAAGAAAGAAAAAAAACAAGTGATGGCTTAAAAAAAGGCCCTTATTTTTATATACTATACTAAACTCAACCACAATTTGCCCAACTGCCCAAGACATTGGGAAGGCAGAATCCTCCTTCCCCCCTGTAATGACACCCCTGTTTATGGGCCAATAAAGAGAGGAACTTACTCTTTTTAGTTATGCAATCTTGACTTAAACCACCAAGTGTATAAACATTTTAAGCCACAAATTAAGGATCTTTTAATTGAGTTAAAATGTTTTTAAAATGTGTTTTCTATGTTTCCGTTTCGATCGATATTTTCAAGCTGGCTTTAAAGTGAAGCGGGCTTAAACTTTACTTCAAATTCAGTTGTTTATATCGTGGGTTTGAACAAGGCTTGAAGTTGGCTTCAAGCCGAGATAAATACGCATGCGCTAGGTCATGCACTAACTTCATTCCAATTCGAATAGCGTCGCGTCATTCGACAATCGAAATTTGTCATTTATTGTTTGTTTGAGGTTGTGAGCGTTGTATTTCGTTGATAATCATTAATTCTTATGATGGAATCTAAAAAAGAAATATATGGAGTGATGAAGAAGTTAGTTTTTTCATTACCCTGCTAAAAGAAAAAAAGATATTGTCTTTATTAGATGGAAAAAAATTCAAGGCCCAAGAAGCATATACATCTTTGGAGGCCACCATGGCAGAAAATAGGTTCCATCGGGATTCTTTCCAATTAAGAACGAAGTTTAAGAGCCTTAAAAGTAGGTGTAAACCAATTTTATTATAAATTACTTGTTCACAATTTTCTTATTTAGGACTAGTTAAGGTATTCCATTTAAAGAAGCTGTGCTCCATTTTTGTTATTTCCCAAACATTATTATTTGCAGTTGAGTAGGTAGACAGTTTTTAAAAAAGTAGTAGATTATAATGAACTACCTTGTCCCTGCTTTTTTAAGAGATCTTAGTAAACAAATGCAACAGAATGTGATTTGATTTTAATTGTATTTTTTCTTTAGTTTAGCTTTTCCTGCGTCTTAGTGTTAGAAACGGTGTTATAGAAATGTACCAAGAAACATGTATGCATAGGTTTTCATGAACAGACTTGTTTCTCATAGACAGATGTTTTTTAATATAATTTGTTTTTAGTCTGTCCATGTATAGGTCTCTCTTTAATACTTGAGCTTTATAGTTTATCGCTTTTCGTCTAGGAGTTGTTTGACGCTTTACAATAAAATCGGGAGTAGGTAGAAGTTCCACTATAGTTTTAGGATCTGTGTTTTCTTTGGAGGCAGGCTTAATGATAGTTACGTTTAAAATGGTAATTTTTGATGATTTTTTATGGCTTTCATCTTTCAACTAACCCAGTTTTTCTACAAGAGATTCATTTTCTTTTGTTTTAAAAGAATGTTTGTTGCTTTTTTGTCGTCTTTTGTTGTTTCTTGTTGAACGCTAAGTTTTGGTTTTGGTTATTTGCTATCTTAACTTTTTTAGCTAAAATACTTAACGGTATCTCATCTTCATCATCAGACCACTTATTTTCATCTTCGTCTGGTTCCTTCATTTCTCTAAATGTCAACTCTGAGGGTACAAATGCTGTTTCTGGTATTACAGATGGATCAAATTGAAATATTCACCGTTGATCTGAAACCACTCTGTATATTTGAAATGTTCATGTATTGTTTCCACACCGGATTTAAAATTTGTCCAAATTTTTCTTTCTTTAAAGCTCTTCGAGCTGTAGGATTATCGTTCCAATAACGTAAGAGTTCGACGTCCCAATAATGTTCAAACGCTCTAAATACCGCCTTATCTAGGGGCTGAAACTCATGCGTCGTGTTAGAAGGCAAGCAGTAGAGAAAAATTTCATATTGTTCCGCAGTATCTACAACCGAAATATCTAAGTGGCATGACGCACCGTCTAGAATTAACAAAATTGGTCCAGCTGGTTTAAACTTGGAAAAATGGTGCAGCCAGCGTACAAAAATCTCTCTAGTCATGCTTCCTTTTTCAGCCATTGCAACCACTGAGCCATGAGGAAGATTTTCCTTGAATGCTTCTTTTAATCTAGATCCCTTAAAAATTACCATCGGCGGTATTGCATGACCGAAAGCATTGACACGTGCAACTATCGTACAATTTTCAGCATGTTCGTTTGAAATTAAATGTACTCGACGTGACCCCTTTTGAGCCAATACGGATTGATTATGATGTAATGTCAACCGGCACCCCTTTTCATCGATGTTAAAAATTCTTTCTGGAGAATTTTTGATTTCTAATTCATCCATAATGTTTTCCAGTTTGTTAAAATGATCTTTTGCTATTATAGGATTTAACTGTTGCGCCCGAGCTGGATTTAAATTTTGCGCTTTCCTCTGAGAGATGTTTCTGTGTCTTCTAAAAAAAGATTTGTACCAATCATATCCTGCCATTTCTCTGTCGCTGGAAAATTTATGTGGAATACCATTGTCAACGCAATATCTAAACACAATTCTTCTTAGAGTCTTTGGAACTAAAGGTACCCCCATGTTTCCTAACCTTAGAATCCTAGCCACTAGCGCTTGTTCTTTATCCTCAGATAAAATGCTTTTTCGTCCAAGTTTTCTGGTCGATTTTCCTGTCTTCAAATGGTTGCGAAGAGTTGTTCGTGGAATTCCACATTTCATTTCGACTTCCCTTTGGGACATACCTTTCTTTAGCAATATAAGAGCTTCACTCATCATATCCTCCGTCCAGTTTGCGCGAATTCCTCTGTTTTTCTTCCCCATAATCTAAAAGTTTTAGTTTAAAAAAGTATGACACAAATAAAGTTCAAGTCGAAGATATGGTCCATTACAAAAATAAAAGCTGGGACATATTTTCGCTTAAAGTTTTTAATTTAGGTTTATGTGTCTATATTATGTAAAAAACAAAGTCTTTTTACAATACAAAATTGTAAATTATTTGACTTAATAAGAATAAACCGATTTTTTATACAACTCCACAACATAATGTACCCACCTTAAAAATTACAAGCTTTAAAACCACAGAATAAAACTAATATTCCTGTACTATTATGTAGAAATGCCTGCATGCAACAATAATATACTTATTTGGTTTTACCTTTAGGCTACTAATCTAAAAACAAAAAAAAACATGTTTGAAAATAAGAACGAAAATACAGCCCAGGGCGAAAATATGGCCCGCTTTAAAATTTACCCGGGCCATATTTCCGCCCGACAGCTTTTTCAAATTTAAGGTTATGTAACTAAATTATAAATACTTGTATTTAACTTGTAATTGTAATACTAGAAAACAATATTAAAAACCATACAGTTATTGAGAAAATAAATACTTACAGACTTTTTTTAACACAACTCGAACTGAACGTAGTTTAAAATGGCAAAATTTTATAAGAAATACGCAGCAAATAAAACACGTGGTCATTTATCGTTACACAAGCAAACTGAATTCACTGAATCACGAAAATGTTTTCTACTTCTGGCCGGCTTCATATTTTTAGGCAGTAGGGGATAGATGGCGCTGCATATCCCTAAAACTCAGGATGGGCCTTATTTTCGCCTGGGCTGTAGGGTTGGGCGACGTCGAGAATGTCACGTCGACAATTTAATTGTTGACGCGTCAACTATGGTGTCGACGTCGACTTACTAAGTGACGTCGTCAACGTCGACAGTGTCGACAATTAATTTGGTACAAAAATTAAAGCTACAGTTAAAGTTAAACGTTATATTAAAACTACCAAACCAAAACCATAGACCATAGAATAAACATTTACTAAAAACAACTAAACATCTGATAAAAAATCCTTAATCTTCTATGTCACTAAGTGAATGGAATGCTGAATCAATCAGAATCAGAAATATCGTAATCAACATTCCTTTCAGTATTCTCACTTTGGAGGGTAAAATATAAGTGGACCAACATTTTCGAATGTTCGAATGATAGTCTATTTCGAAGAGGTGTGTGAATATATCCCCAGTTTGAGAACAAGCGCTCAAGTTGCGCAGAAGATGCAGGAATTTTGAGTAACTTAAGAGCCAAGCTCCCTAAGACTGGGCACTCCATCTGGGCCATTCTCCAAAACACTAACGGCTTGTTTACCTTTTTTTCAAAAAGTGTTGCAAATATGCCTAAAAAAATATTAGTGGTTATTTTCACAAGAAAAAATGAAAAAGTTTAAGTAGGAGTACTGATATACATTTCAACAATTTTAATAACTCACAATAATAGAACTACAGATAATTTTAAAAATACTATACCTGATCTTGTATTGAATTTATCCCATTCTTCTATGCCTTTGTTGTCGAGATGTTTAAAAAGGAATGCATTTATTTTTGTAGTATGTACAGACTCTAGTTTGGAATTCTCGTATGTTGGATGAAAAAAATATGCAGTTAATGCATAAACGTTTAGCGCCATGCCTTGCCGGTTTTTTAGTTTGTTTGCGAAAACTTCTGGCACTTCCAAATTTAACCAAAGGTTTACAGCATCTGCTAGCGACGTATCAGCATTCTGACAGGTATTGACAAGGTTGCAAATTGGATTCTGTATATCTAAATTTTTTTGGACATCGTCAATAAAGTCGTCATTGAAGATTAATTCGGTAACTTTAGGCTTAATCTTTTTCCTTGTAGCTGCTGAAATTTGTTTCATGTAAGATAGGTTTTGTATGAGACTCTTGAATGCATCACGATATGAGCACCAGCGCGTCTCAGCAGGAAGTTTAATTCTTCGCCCCCCTTTCGATATAATCATCTTTTCAAAATCAGGTTGCTTGAATTCCTTAAGTACAACAACAACGTTGTCAACTAACTCTTTATCTAGGATGTCCTTTGCCAAAAGATTACCTGTATGACTACTGCATGTACTGTGCCACATGCAATGTTTTAAAAGAGACCCCATTTTAACCATCGCACTAGCATTATCGGAAACAACAGCGTACACGTCAACGTTGTATTTTTCTTTGACAATTTCTCTAGATTTTATAATTATTTCTGCAAGTTTTTCTGCAGTTTCCGATTCAGTTGTTAAATCCCATGCATCAATAAATCCGGTTTCACCATCTGTTGAATGCAACATAGTAACCACAGTCTTGGTGTTGCTTGATGAATTCTTCCAACCATCACACAAAATAACCGAATCTGAGTGTACCTTTTTGCGGGTACTATCGATACACTCTCCATAGCATTTTTCTAAAAGTGTTGTGCTGAGTTTTTTACGTCCTGGTATTTTATCCACATATGCAGGACGTATTGTTTTTATAAAGTTTTTAAATAGGGGTGATTCAATAACCCTGAAAGGTAGGTTACATCCAAACATAAATTTAGAGAGTGCTAGATCTATTTTTTCTTCCTCCTTCTCTTTCAAAATATCAACGTAATCCGTAATTTTTTTCGATTTTTTAAGCAACCGACTATTATTTTTTCCAGATGGGGTAAAGTTAGGAGAGGTACTATCAGTGTCAATAACTTCTAGAAGCTCTAGATTGTTGACATAATTTTCGGACGTAGCTGAAGATTCTGATTCTATATTAGAAGCGACTAATTTAGGTTTTTTATTAGGCGTTAATGTCGTAAACAAGTTTCTTTTTGGAGACTTTGGAGTCGTGCCCGAACTTATTTCAATTACATCTTCCAAATTATTTGAAATATTTTCGGACAGATTTTCAGAGCAGCTTTCATTCAATAGATTAGAATCCACAATTGCACCAGCTGGAGTAAGAGAGCCATCTTCTAGAACTAAGTACTCCTTGTCCTTACACTGGTTTCTGGTATTTTCTGGTTTGTTACCCTTAATAAAACAAAATATATTATATAAATATAACCTTATTATTTAAGTTTTTAAATTTACTTACTATACCACTGCCAGTACCACCACTGCCATCCGGATCCGGTATTGATTTGAAACCGATATTACCTTGTTCTTGAGTTTGGTTATTAGCGTTAACCTTTTTATTACAACTTTCCTTACAAATATTTCTGAAAAAAATTGCTACTTACAGTAATTGGAGCCAACCTTATTAATTTTTGAAGCAAAAACTTTTATCAAGAGTGACTTTTTTCATGTTGCAAAATGAGACATTTTTACTCTACGCAAAATAGCATTTTTTAATTTTTTCATGCCCCCCCGTATAAAAAAATAAATTTGTGATAACGCGAACCTCATTAATTTTTCAAGCAAAGACATTTATCAAGAGTGACTTTTTTCGTATCTTGCAAAATGAGACACATACCTACTCTTACGCAAAATACCATTTTTATGCCCCCTGTATTAAAAATTAAATTTTTATTAACGCGAGCCTTCATTCTTCAAGCAAAAACTTGTAACAAGACTGCCTTTTTTCGTACCTTGCAAAATGAGATATTTTTACTTTTACGCAAAGATGCGCAAAGTAACATTTTTGTATTTTGTATGCCCCCTGTATAAAAGGTAAATTTTTGATGACGTTGTCAGAGAAGTCCTCCTTTAGACCGTGAAAAATTTGGTAACCCTAGCCGAGAGTGGAAAAATAGTATTTCTAGACGCTCTAATAAACCCCTATTAGACGGAGAGCCAGCGCATAAAAAACGCAACGAATTTCTTAAGGCCAGTTTTTTGACAGATGATTAGGGTAGTTGAGAGCAGCTTAAAACCGCGGTCAGTCAACGCCCGTCAGTCAGCAAAAAACAACAAATTTAAAAAAAAAACCTCCACGCGTCTGCCTTCCAGAGCGAAAAAGGTTTACGCATGCGCAATTCGCGCGCATGAAAAAAAAAAAAAAAGTCATAACACTTTTTTTTTCGCATCCACCCCGCCCATCTAACCCTCGAATATGAGAGCGCTAACTTAATTTTTACAATCCCAGCCCCTAGGGGCGCCTCTCAGGGGCCAACCTCGTATACGGTAAAAACATCGCATTTAAAAGTTGGCCGAACCACCCCATACCGATATCGAGATTTCAAACTCCTTCCGCCTTTTTTCGGCAATTTTGAAAAAAAAAATTGGCCCCTAGGGGCATTTCTAGGGGCCCTACAAAAAAATCGCTAAGGGGTTTTATATAAGAATTTTATAGCTCCAACGTTTCAAAAAAATTCGGCCCCTAGGGGTCGCCCCTTAGGGGCAACAATTTTTTTTATTATTTTCGTAATCACGGGACCGAAATACAACTACCCTCCAAATTTGAGGCAAATCGGAGAGATTTAGTTCTCGTTCTCAACGCTGCTCACGTCCACGGAACAACGCCCGTCAGTCAGCAAAAAAAAATAAAAAAAAATTTTGACTTGTGCCGGGATTGAACCAGGGACCTTTGGGACCTAACTCCGATATACTAACCGCTGAGCTATCGATCAACTTATTAAAATTTGTAAAAAAGGCTTAACGAATTCTTAGCAGGTAATTTATTTTTTTACATACTTTGGGTCTGACTGACCAGAGTGACCAGCCCTGTTCTAACGACCAACTGACTGACTATCACTATTGTTATTTATATGACATATATAATATGTATAACCATTTTCAGCCTTAAGAAATTCGATTATATATTACGTGTACACAGCCACTTCATTCCCTATTTTACTTTACTCACCTGTGGCCTTGCAATCTTCCGGCACCGGTATTTTTTATAATATTTGTACATAGCCTACATTTTGCGGCGTGCTTGCCATTTACTTTTACCAAATCAATCTTTAGTTCTTGAAAGTTTTTATTACACTTTCTGCCACTCATTTTTTAAAGTTTAATGAACTGCAATTAACTGATAAAGGGAAACAATAACTACCACTTGTAACGTTCATTAATCAATCACTTCTCTTCTAATTACAAACCTAACCTCAAAACCACGTCTGTGACATTGTCGACATTGTCGACGTTTACTTCATAGTCGACGTGTCGAGGTCGACAATAAAAGTCGACGCGTCGACGCCCAACCCTGCTGGGCTGTATTACCCAAAGGTACCTTAATAATTCTTTATAGTAAGTATTTTTAATTTAGCTTATATAATTTTAGTTTATTAGTTTAATGTATGTTATTTTTTGTGGCCCAATAACAAATATATAACTATACACTTTAAAAATGTATCATTTCCATCGTTTCATATAAAGTTATCTAAAGCAGGTCATCAATTAACAGTTTTAAGTGTTCAGGTAAACCAAAGCATGTATGTGACAAAACTGTCAGGTATCCCTGCCTTTTTTGTCAGGTACAAGGTCTAGTATACCTGTCAAGTAAACCATTACATGAATGGCCGGTATAAAGTTTGGAGTCGTAGATAGTGTATAACCCCAACTGAAAGTAAATAATTTTTTTGACATTTTATAAATGAATATATTTCAGAAAGTTGTTTTGAATGGTAGACAACAATAAATAATATTTAAAAAAATGAAAATACATCTATATATAATGGGTGTTTTTTTTAGAGGTATAGAACTTTGAAATTAAATAAAACACATAAATATCACTAATAGGCCACCGTATTTATTTTTTTGAAATGGTTATTGTATGCCATTAGTGCTTAAATATGATTTGGGGCATATGGCCGCCACGGCTGGCTCGAACGAAACGTAATCTGGAAGTCCAATTGTCGACCACTTTTTCAAGCAGCAGAGGTCTTATATCGCCAATAACGCGTCGTATGTTGGCTTCCAGATGTTCCAACGTCGGTGGTTTATCAGAGTAGACTAGTGATTTGACATACCCCCATAGAAAATAATCCATAGGTGTGAGATCACACGACCGTGGAGGCCAATTAACGGGTCCGTTACGTGAAATTATGCGGGTATCAAATGTTTCCTGCAATAAATTGATGGTCTCGCGCGCTGTATGACATGTTGCACCATCTTGTTGGAACCAAAGCGTCTCCGGATTATTGTTATTTAACTGGGGAAGGAAAAAGTCAGTTATCATTGATCTATAGCGCTCTCCATTGACTGTAACATTCTGGCCGTCCTCATCTTTGAAAAAATATGGGCCAATGACTCCACCAGCCCATAAAGCACACCAAACAGTGAGCTTCTGTGGATGTAACGGAGTCTCAATAAATGCTTCCGGGTTTTCCCCACTCCAAATCCGGCAGTTTTGCTTGTTTACATATCCGTTGAGCCAAAAATGAGCCTCATCGCTAAACAATATTTTTTTATGGAAATCAGGGTCAACTGCAATCTTATTTTCGGCCCATTCACCGAACGTACGACGAAGATGATGGTCACGTGGCTTCAGCTCTTGCACGAGCTGGATCTTGTAAGGTCGTAAACCAAGATCCTTGCGCAAAATCTTCCATAAAGTAGACGGGCACAGCCGCAATTGTTGTGCACGATGGCGAATCGACTCATTCGGGTCGTCCTGAACACTACGATCCACAGCAGCAATAACTTCTTCGGTGCGCACTGTACGACGTCTCTGCGGATGCACATTATCAACTAGAGTATGCGTGGTTCGAAAACGATGCATGGTTATTCGGATAACTTGCTCGGATGGACGATTATGTCGACCGTAAAATGGTCGTAGCGCACGATAGGTTTCGCGAACTGAACCACGATTTTCAAAATAAATTTGCATAATTTGCAAGCGTTGTTCCGGCGTAAGTCTATTCATGATGAAATGGCAAACAATACTGAGCACAAACCACCTGTCGTCGCTCAAATTGACATTCACTAAAAGCGGTGTTGCCAAATCAAAAAACAAACCTCTAAAAAAAACACCCATTACATAATCCTAATCGAATATTATAGAGTGTGTTTCAAGGAGTGTGTAATGAGAATGTTTGTTTTTGATTTCTTAAAAAAATTTATTTTTGATAAAAGTAATACTGTATTAGCAGTAATCAGTTTTAGGGTTACAGGGTAGGCAAAAAATGTGACAACTGATCAAAAGTAAAGAACCCTTAATTTTGAGAATCCGGTGAAATGTTGAAAACTGTTTAGAATAAAAAACTTTTAAAATTAAGGAAACTTTCTTCTTGATCAGTTTTTACAATATTTTATCTCCTCTGAATACCTTTCAACTTCTACTGAAAGTAAATACTGCTAATACAGTATTTTTTGAAGCACTAACATTTATTAAAAATTATATTTTCTAACAAATCAACAATAAAAAAATTTCCCATATGTTGCACACTTCTTGGACCACAGCACTTATCTAATATCACACATACACTAAACTTCGTAAATTGCTTAAAACTAAAAAATAAAATAAATTGGTTAAATATTTCTCGACATTCTCAGTGGAAATGTACTACTCAAATAATTACATAATATTCCTTAGATAATGTCCTTCTAAATTGTCATAGGTCCTTGGATTTCGTTGGGCAAGTTGAGGGAAATAATTTCCATGTTCTCAACTTCATCCATCCATTTTTGAAGAAAATTGTCTTTTCTGCTCTCTATAATATTATGGAGAGTACAACATGTTGCTACGATATGTGGAACGAAGTTGAAGTGCACATCACTTCTTTTTAAAAGTGTCCTCCATCTAGCTTTCAGTCTGCCAAATGCTATTTCCACTGTAACACGAGCAGAATTCATATGAACGTTAAATGAGTCCTGTTCGGGTGTGAGATTACGAGTAGAATAAGGTTTCAGTAACGAAGGGAGCAAAGGGTATGCTGGGTCTCCCAGAAGTACATAGGGTATACCTTGCCCATTCAATTCAACTGTGCTCTGGAATGATTAAGAAATACTTGTGTTAGAACTGCTTTTATGTTAATAAGTATAGAGAGAAATTGATAAACGTGTTAACATTTTCTTTAAACTATCTTTTATAACTTACATCCTTAATTCACTGCATATTTGTTAAAATACTAAGACTATCTATAAGCTGGCTAATTAGTATAGAAAAGATGCAAAAGAATGTACTGAAAATGGTCTGTAACATTACAATTTTGTAAATTAACACCTTTATCCACTTTCCGCTATTTGGAATTGCTATAATTTAATTTTTAAAATAAGTTTTTTCTTACCCGATTAAAAACAGCATTGACGTGGCCAATTTGTACATAATGATTTTTATATGTTATAATGATAAGGAGGTATATATAATTTACTATTTTGCTAAGTACTCTATTAAGAAACCTCTGACGTCAAAGGCAAAAGAAAAAAGTTCAAAGCATTTTTTACGTTTAAGAAATGTACCATTTTATCAGCAAGCAAGTCAACATAGTTAGACATTTTTTAAACAAACCTTTAGCATTATATTTTGTATGTTCTGGTATAATTTTGATTTCCCTAAGACAGCTGCATCATGGCTAGCCCCTGGACTGTCGATGCATACATCTTGGAAACAATATTTGTGGTCCACAACAGCCTGCAGCACTACTGAAGCCCACCCTTTCCTATTAATAAAATCTCGGTGACAGTATTGGTATGTGCGTGCCATCTATAGCTCCAATAACATTGGGCAGATTGGACATTCTTTTGAAGAAGGATGATACTTCAATAGCCTCTGCTTCATTTGGCATTTTAATGAGTTTGGGTGGAAGAACTTTATTTACTGCCATAACAAATTCGCATAATATTATGTACTGTTGATTTGTGTATACTAAATGCATTGACTGCTACCCGATATTCGCAACAACTTCCTAAGAAATACAATGATTCTTCAAATTCTCAGCGGTTGCAATGTTTCGGTATATATTGAGAAAATTTTCTTTTGGTGTTAATAAATTTTGCAGTTCCTTAGATATATAATCGAATGTTTCTCTCGAAACGCGAAAATTCTCCAACCAATCATCATTCCTGAATTCTTGTTGGACAATTCTTTCCCACCAGTCATTACTCCGAACTTTATTTTTTGAGCGGACTCTGGGAATTAAGTTAATTAATTGCAGGTCAACATAGTTCTTAACCAGGAAAAGTAATTTCAATATTATGATTGTGTCAGCCGATACTCGGTGGAAATCCATAATAATATGATGTAAAATGTAAAAAACAAACACTATTTTTTACAAACACTTCCACTATATTTAATTTAACAACGTGACATGTTTCACTACACAGTAGCTTCTTCGGACGTTACATCTCGAATGCACAAGCTTACAAGTTAAAGTGATATTTATATAGCTAAGTATAATACAACCATTTGGAAATTTTAATGCCTTAAAAAAGGTCTGGGAATTTTTACTTACTAGCAATAAAATAAAAAGAAATTACCTAAAATTATTAGAACATATTTAACAAGGGTGAATTATTGAGATCTACCTGATCGTTTAGCAAGTAATTTGAATGTTTGAGTTTATTTATTTCTAGAGACTCGAGTAAATTCAATTTATGACCCTTATTTTCTAGGTGTAAAATTTAAAAATTTTTATTAAAAGTATGACCGCTCTCAATTAAATGGTTTGAATAATTAGACTCGGTTTTCCCTTTAATAAAACATTTATAGTGCTCCTCTATTCTTTTACCGAAATGTCTGCCTGTTTGACCTATATATGTTTTGTCACAATCTCCACAGTTTAATTGGTATACACCTGATTGTTCTAGTTTATCAGACTTAGTTTTATTATTTTTGATACATCTACTTAAAGAATTATTTGTTTTATGCGCTATTCTAATATATAAACTATTTAAAAATGCACATATTTTAGAACTAGAATTACCTATATGGGATATAACTTTGTACGGAGTAGTTTTTTCATTAATATTAGGATATATCATAGATATAGCTTTTTTATATAATTGTAATATTTTATCAATAATGTTTAATGAATATCCATTGTTAACTGCTATCTGCTTAATGATGTTTAACTCGGTCTGATAATTAGTTTTATTTAAAGGTAATGAGATAAGTCTGTGAATCATACTCTGGAAAGCCGCTAATTTATGTTGAAATGGGTGACATGAGGAATTGTGTATAGTAGTATCTGTATGTGTCGGTTTATGATATACCGAAAAATCAAGTTTATTGTTATTTTTTTAATAGTTAAATCTAGAAAGTTTATGCTGTTATTTGCTTCTAGTTCGATTGTGAATTTTATATTAGTGTGATGGAATCCAAGTTGCAAAAGTAGGCCATATCATTGAACTATAATTAAGGCAATAACTTATTGCAACAATGTCCAACACAGCTTTTCGATTGTTGTAAATATGGAGTAATAGTATATAGAATCATCAAATTATTATTTATTTTATTAATTAGGTTAGTCTAAGTAGTTTTATACCATTGTAATTAGATTTAGAGAAAGAGCAGAATAAAGTGTTACACAGTAAGTAGTGCACGCTGATTATTTTCTTAAGCATGTATTAAACCAGAACAAGAAGATATTACATGGCGACCCTGCATATGTGCTTAAGTTAACAGTGCAATAATATCGTTATGGTGCTTTAGAAGAAAAGAAAAACATGGGAAAAACACAGTCAAAAGAAGAAGTTATAATTGCCCAGGCAGGCAACAGTGGTGGTACGACTGCAGAGGGTAGCAACAGTAACTATTCTCTTTGGCAAGTTTTCGGAGTTGTAGCTATAATGATAGCAGTTACCTTAATTGTTTTATGGTGTTGCCGTCGCAGTAAAAAGGAATTGGAAAGAAAAATACGTCTAGAAATTAGAAGAAGCCAAGACTTATAAAGTCGAGAAAAAAAGAAGACACTGGCCGAACCAATCCGGTGGTCAGCAACGAGGGCACGTGCTAGTGTGGCAAAAGGCCGCTATAACGTTGGGATTGATAAAGCCCCTAGTATTGGTGAATATGGACAGTATGGTATATCTTAGGCGACTATGGACAATGAACATACTTAAGTATTAACATAATTAGTAAGTCATAGTTTTAGCACTATACAATTTTATTGGATATTATTTATTGCCTTAAATTTATTGATAATTATTTTATTTAATGAGTGTAGTAGATTTAAGCGATTTGGATAAATTGAATAACATTATTTCATTATTTATCATAAATATAAAAAAGGAGTCATTAGAGCGTAGAGAATCTTTGGATAGGGTAAATAAATTAAGTAGCAACGTAGAAACATTAGAAAATAAATTTTTTCAGCTTAGAGATCAGTATAGTAAACAGGTGCATGACACCGATAAATTAGAACATTTTCAAAAATATGTATTAGAAATAAGAGAAAACATAGATAAAGCTAGATCTATTTTATCAGGTCGGTTAATTGCCATAAAAGATAAAAAAAAATTACGGCTCGCAGAGACTGATTTGGTTTTGGGCATTCATCCTAGTTCAACAATGAGTGAAAAATTTGATTTGTTAAATTAAATTAGTTGCCATCCATGGATGGTAAAGAAACTACGAAAATGTTGATTTGCTATTGAATTATATAACGACTTGCTTGACGACAACGGGAAAGTATTGCTAATCAAATATGTTTTAAAGGCCAAATTAACACAAAACGCGAAATTAAGATTACAAACGACGTATACTAATGTTGGTGCTTTGGTCACAGATATAAAAAACCAACTTCTTACAAAACAATCTGCACCAGCTTTAGCTAATCAGTTGCATAACGTTAGACAAGATACTAAAAGTATAGATGATTATGCGAAAACTATCGAGCAACTTTTATTAAATTTAACTTTAGCGCAAGCGGACGGTGATCAAAATTCGGCAAAAATTTTACAACCGGTGAATGAAAAATTGGCGATAAATGCTTTCGCGAATGGGTTAAAAAATTCAGATTTAAGAACAATAATAAAAGCTAGAAATTACAATAATTTAAAGGACGCGATAACTGGCGCTAAAGAAGAAAATTTAAATTTAACCCCAACTTATTCTAATAACTTATTTCATATGCGTGGGCGTCACCAATATCCAGGAAATCGGTCTAGAGGTAATTTTACAAATTTTAGACAAATTCATAATTATAATCAATCTCGTAACCCGAGTAGGCAAAACTTTAATAATTACAATTTTAGCAGACAGCAAAATAATTCGCAGTACCAAGGCCGAGGTCGTTCCAGCTTTAGTAGGTCAAATTTTCGTCGAGGAGGTAGGCGTCAGCAGTTTTCAAATAATAGTGTATATTTTGTTGATAATGTGGAAAGTAGTAACATAAATAAAAACAGCGAGGAATCTCAAGGAAATAAGTTTTTTCGTTTCTAATAATTTAAAAAATAATGATACAGCTAGTTTTAATATGAATGCTTTAAATTATGTGCGTGTCGGGTATGAAAGGGAAGAAATTTTTTTATGTGACACTGGTGCAAGTATTTCTTGTTTTTTAGAATTATTTGAAAGATAGTAGTATTATAAATACAACTAATAAAATTAAAATTAAAGGAATTGCAGGCTCAACATATTCAGCTGGATCTGCAAATATTTTATATATGAACAATGAATATATTTCTATGATTTTACAATTATTAAAAGTTTCGATTCTAGTATACATGGAGTTCTAGGTTCAATATTTTCCTTAAAAATTATCGATTATGAAAAGGTTTTATTTTCTTTTTGGCTTAATCAAAATAAGCAAATAACAGTACCTTTGGAGTCCAGAAATAATTTATATAAACATCCACGATGTGAAATAATTACACATTGCTGTACCAGTCTCACAGATGAATGTGTCATTTTAAATGATGAATTATGTGAGGGAGTGTTGATCGCACAATAGTATTGCAAGACCGAAAGATGGTAAAGTGGCTGTAAGGCTATATGTGAATGAAAGAGAAATAAGATTAAATTTTGAGCCTAAAGTAAATATCTATAAAATATGATGTTTATTCTTTTACAAAAAATAAAATCTCCGTTGACAGAGTTGATACAATTTTAGATCTTATAAATACAGAAGCCCTTAACGTAGAAGAGAGAAATTCTATACAAAAAATATGCGCTAAATATGCGGATGTTTTTCACTTAGAAAATGATTCATTAACAGTTACTAATTTATATAAGCAAAAAATAAGGTTAAAGGAGGCAACTCCAGTTTACGTTAAACCTTACAGGTTACCTCATGCTCAAAAAGAGGAAATTAATAACCAGGTGGACGATATGCTAAAAAAGGGTATTATAGAGGAAGCACACTCAGAGTGGTCTTCACCTCTTTTATTAGTTCCCAAAAAACCGGACAAAAATGGCGTTAAACGTCACAGATATAATAGATTTTAGGTTATGTAATCAACGCCTACAAAATGATGTATTTCCGCTATCGAATATTACGGAAATTCTAGAATCTGGTGCGATTTATTTCTCGCACCTTGATTTAGCACAAGGATATTACCAATTAGAACTTGATCCTGAGAGTAGGCCCTGTACAGCCTTTACAAAAGAACAATTTCAAATGAAACGATTACCAATGGGTATGAAAATAAGTCCTAGTGCGTTCTCAAGGTTGATGACTGTAGCAATGGCGGGTTTAAATTACGAGGCATGTTTTGTTTATTTAGACGATTTGATAGTTTTTGGACATTTTTACAGAATCATAATCAAAATTTAACTAAAATTCTACAACGCCTTAGACAAGTAAACCTTAAATTAAATCCTAGTAAATGTGAGTTCTTAAAAAAGGAAATTTTATATTTGGGTAATTTAATTTCATCTGAAGGTATATCACCTGATCCTGAAAAAACAAGGGTTATTTCTCAATATCCAGTTCCTAAAAATTGTGACGGAAACGCTTCGTTGCATTTGCAAATTATTACAGGAAATTTATTAAAAATTTTGCAGAAATTGCTCACCCTTTAAATAAACTAGCTAGGAAAGGAATAGTTTTTAAATGGTCTGAAGAATGTCAAAACTCATTTGAAACTTTAAAACAGTCTCTTATTAGTCCGCCCTTGTTACAGTATCCAAATTTTTCAAAAGATAATCAATTTATTCTTAGAACCGATGCAAGTGGGTACGCGTTGGGGTCTGTATTGCAAAATCAGATGACAGGCCTATTGCATTCGCTTCTAGAACTCTAAATAAAGCAGAAATAAACTATTGTACAATAGAGAAGGAATTATTAGCAATCGTTTGGTCATGTAAACATTTTAGACCATATTTATTTGGTAAAAAATTTATAATATTATCGGACCATCGTCCCTTAATATACTTATTTGGCATGACAAATCCTTCTAGTAGGCTCACAAAATTTAGGCTAACGCTCGAGGAATACGATTTTTGAATCCACTATGTGAAAGGTGCTGAAAATGTTACAGCGGATGCTTTGTCACGTGTGTGTATAGAGTCGAACGAATTAAAAGAAATGAATAATAAAGTGAGTGCCAGTTTAAACGCAATCACTCGTTCGGAGACAAAAAATAACAAAACAAAACCCAATATGACAAGTGATAATACTTCCATGGAAAACAGGATTGATCACCCTGTTGCAGAGGAAATATTAAAATACCCTAAAACTCAAATAATAGAACTACGGCCGGTACGTGAAAATGAATTTACGAAAATAAAGCTTAATAATAAATTAAAAACTGAATATGAAAATTTAATGTATGACGTCAATTCTAAGATAGTGTACATATCCCAGAAATACCGATCAACGTCGAACTTAGGTGAGTCGTTGAGGCATCTGGAGAAATTATGTAAAAAACACGATATTCCGGAATTAATTATTATAAAAAATAATGAGTCTAATCAGTTTTTAAATGACATGCGCATGATTAAATGTAAAAACGAAATTTTCAAGACAAATCTTAAACTCAGTATTATAAAAGATAAACAAAGGATAGAAAATAAGCATCTACGTCAGTTAATTCTTAATGACTTTCATACATTACCAACGGGAGGACATTCAGGGATAAACCGAATGTATAACAATATAAAAAGATATTACTTTTGGGTAACCATGAAGAATGACGTTGAGGATTTTGTCAAAAGGTGTGACGAATGTCAAAGGTACAAGCAAAAACCAAATAAACAACCTATGACAATATCATCAACGGCTACTTCAGCATTTCAAAAAATACCTAGACTTAGTTTCCATTACCAGTTGATATTGAAAATAATCAATATATACTCACACTTCAATGTGAGCTAACAAAATTCTGGAAGCATATCCGCTTCCCATAAAAGAGGCATTGACTGTTGCAAAGTCATTTGTAGAAAATTTTATTTTGCGTTACGGTATTCCTGTTTCTTGCGTAACAGACAAGGGAACCAAATTTTTATCTAATATATTTAAAGAATCTTGTAAGCTGCTTAAAATTAAACAATTAAATTCTACAGCATTTCACCATCAAACTTTAGGAGCCCTTGAAAATACCCATAAGCATTTGGGTGCATATCTACGCATGCAACTGTCGAAAGGAACTATTAACTGGAGCTCTTGGGTTCCTTATTGGTGTTTTTCATACAATAACAGTGTACACACGTCAACGCAGTACACACCTTATGAACTCGTATTTGGAAAATCCAGTAATATTCCATCTAACATCGTTAATCAAGTCGATCCAGTATATAATTTTTATGATTATCCTAAGGAACTCAAATTTCGGTTGCAAACAGCGTGGAATGACGCGAGAAATAATTTAATGACATCAAAAAATAAACGCAAAATTGATTATGACAAAAACAATTGTAAAAGTCAAACTTATAATGTAGGAGATATGGTTTTTAGAAAATAACGGTAGAAATAATAAATTAGATAGCTTTATTTAATGGTCCATATCCAGTTTTGGAGGATAATGATCCAAATGTAGTGGTAAAAATTAAAAATAAGAATGTAGAAATACATAAAAATAGAATAAAACATTATTTTAGTTAATTCCACAAAGAAAAAAATCTATATGTATATATTTTTTTTTGCTTTTAAGGTGTGAAATCCAAGTTGCAAAAGTAGGCCATATCATTGAACTATAATTAAGGCAATAACTTATTGCAACAATGTCCAACACAGCTTTTCGATTGTTGTAAATATGGAGTAATAGTTTATAGAATCATCAAATTATTATTTATTTTATTAATTAGGTTAGTCTAATAGTTTTATACCATTGTAATTAGATTTAGAGAAAGAGCAGAATAAAGTGTTACACAGTAAGTAGTGCACGCTGATTATTTTCTTAAGCATGTAGTTCGAACCAGAACAAGAAGATATTACATTAGGATGAAGGCTATTGATATAATCAAGACAAGTATTTAATCGACGGTCAGTTCCCGTAAAACATGTTAAAACATCATCAACATATCTATGCCAGTATATAAAATGTTTGAAAAGGGGGTGCTTGTTAAACTTGTTTTCCAAGGTATCCAAAAATATCTCTGCCAGCAAGGGGCTTAATGGGTTTCCCATAATTAAACCTTCTTTGCTGGTATAAAGTTTATTATTAAATTCGAAATAGTTTTGTTCTAAATATTTGGTAAGTAAATATATCTTGTTTTTTAACAACACTAACTGAATTTTTGTTTAAAAGACCTTCAACAAGTTTAATGGTATCTTTAGCAGGAACACTAAGGAATAGATTAGTGACGTCAAACGAAATTAGTTTCATTATTTGGTAACTGTATATCTTTGATTTTATTCACTAAATCTAGAGAGTTTTAATTTGATTTTTGCTGAGAACTTTATATGTTTGAATGATGTCATAAGTTTCTTAGATAATTTGTAAATGGAGCTGAAAAGAAAGAAACTACTGGTCTGATAGGGCCTCGTTTTAATTAAAGAATATAATTTTGGTGGTTTAGGGTTCATAACTTGTATATAGATGTCTCTGTCATTAAACAAACCTTACAGTTTTTGTCATTTTTGATTCTTTGTTGAAAAATATCTGTAAAATTATGTTTTAAAATATGTATTTATCTTGGATAATAATCTAATGTTTGTTAATATATTCTAACTTATTAATAGCAACTACAGTATTGCCTTTATCAGCTTTCGGATAACATTATTAGATTATTTTTAATTTGTTCTACTTGAATTTCGAATTTGATTTTTTTTAAGACATTCTTTTTTAAGGAGTTTTGAACTTTCAAATTTTAGATATTTGCACATGTAACTTGTTATTGGCTGAGATATATTAAGCTACTGTGTAGTGAAACTTCATTGTTAAATTAAATATAGTTAATGTTAAAAAATTGTCTGTTTTTTACATTTTACATATATAAAATTTCTAAAAGAAATCAAACAAAACAAAACAAACACTAGTCATCAGCTTTTTGCCGCAGAAAAATTCCTACAATTTTATGGACAAAGCAAAATATACCTAAAAATAAGACATTATCAAAACATTAATCGAAAATTGATTTCGACAGGTCAGTGCTTTTTTTTTTTTTTAAAATGTAAATTATCAATTTACCAAAAATAATAAAACACACGTTAGAATATTTATTGCATAACATTGCAAACAGTAAATGAATCATGATTCCAACCTTATAAAAGTAAACAAACACACATGTACGAGGTGAATACTTTTGGCGATGACATTGAAAATCAAAATTGCAACTATGCGACCTTAAACTCTATGTTATTATAGTTATACAAATAATTGTGATTTTTTTTTAAACAGAAGGTATATTGAACTAAAATGTAAGAAAATAAAATAAGATGTCACAAAAAGAATTTTTTGTTTTTAATCCAATATATAACAAATTGTCGTATAATTAATATTAAAAAAGTAAATAATAAATATATCTTAAAAAAATTAAGATTTACAAAATTCATCTTCTATGAGTTAGGACATGAACACAAAAGATTTAAGTAAACAAGAGAGTTTAATAAGAACAATTTAAAGAGATTGGTTTTCTTACTATACTAAAAAATTTTTGTTTGGTAAATAATAAATACACCACACACTATTTACAAAGAAACGTCAATATCTTGAAGGTTATATATAACAATTTAACCTTATTACCTAATCTCAAAATGTATATATGTTTTTTCGAAATTGTGCAGAGATATCGGGATAGATTTTAAATGTACTGGCAGACGCAATGTTGTAAAGTTTTAAAAAGGCAAAAAAGATGAAAATAATGATTTTTTTATTAATTCCCACAGGTAAATAGGAATGAAGTGCTTGATAAATATCATGCCTAGAGTTTCTGCTAGGGTATACAAATTTTGTGCGCCTTTCTATTATTTTTGAAAGAAGCTAGGGCATTTTTAAATAATATATAGTTTTATTAAGCAAACAACACAGTTTCCAAAATAAATAATGCAAAAACTAAGTGTATAATATTTCATGTTTTTTGAAAAAAAAAAACAATAACGATGTCTATTAAAATTATACCAAACAAACTTTTCTTGAATGCTGCTCTCTGATTGAAGCATTTTTAATACTATCGAAATTTCTTGCTCGGTTGAAATAAAAGCTAAATTTGAAGGCCATAGCGGAGGTTGGATTTAAATAATTTTTTAAATTTTTAACTTGCTAAGTCTGGCAGAAGGAACGTCTAGTTCTTTTGAAACTGATCGAATATTGGGAAATGTTGTAGAGAGTTTTTTAAAATATATTGTCAAAATAGTTTAGACCATTTTATGGTTTGTTATTTATATTTAAACCCAAAGAATATTTCATTAAATAAATCTACGTATTCAATATTGCTGTTATGTACCTGCAATTTTAGGTTGTAAAGTTCCCTTATAAGATAACGCCACCGTTTTATGTTGGTAAAAACCAAAAACATTGTTAAATGTTTGAAGCTCCTCAAGCCTTAAGAGATAATAAGTTTGATTAAAGATACTAAAAGAGTGATTTTAAAGACTTTGGTATCAAAACAACATCATCTTTGCTTGTGTCATCAAACATTTTTGGCTTTCTTCCATTAATTTTAAGGTTCGTGATATCATTAATGTATAACAAAAAAAGAATCTCATTAGCCTCGACAAGAATTTTATTAAAACCTTCATCTGAACGAATTTCCATAAAATAATTTATTAATCAGATAATCGGAACCATAGCTTTTACATTTATTGTTGTTTGCCTTTTTTGCTATTGTATTTATTTTAAATAAAATATGAACCAATTTAAAGAAAAACCACGAATTCCATAAAAATGTAGTTTGTTTATCAGAATGTTTATGACTAACACAATCAAAGGCTATTTCGCATAGTCACAAATAACACAAATTGTAACAGTTGGGTGGTTGTTATTGAGAGATGAGTAGACGCCTCTAAGCAACGTGAACATGGCGTCACTGGTGCACTGGTTGGGTAGAAATACGAACTGCTCCGGGATATTAAAAAAATTGATGTTTCATGGAAATTTTTGGCATAAGACGGTTCTTCAGTAGGCTTTCGATGATTTTTGATAGCACTGGTAGTAGTGCAATTGGGCGATAATTGCAAGAGTTAGTTTTTTCGCCGCCTTTAAAAATTGGAATAATTATAGCTGTTTTAAGGCAATCAGGGAATACACCTTTTATAAAGGACTCATTTATTAATGTTAATAATGGTTATTTGTTCTTTATGACTGGGAGTACAGCAAGTTAAGGAAAAATATTCTAATTGATATTTGTTTTCAGTGCTACACGAAGATTTACTTTTGATATTAAATAATATTACCTTCAATAGTTCAGTGTTGCTAACGGGATCAAATTTTGAAAAAGCTATCAGCTAAATTTTTTGAAGGAGGGAATAATTTATTAGAGGGTCCAAACATTGACGAGATAGATATTGATAACATTTTTGCTTACATTAATAAAATAATCATTTACATCATTAGAGTCGAAGCTGGCAAGATTAATCACAGTATTGATTTGTTTCTGAGGTTATTGATATTTTCGGACCACTTGTTTCATCTTTTAAACGTTAAAGAGTTTGTTAACGTTTAAGTCAGATAGTGTAATTTTTTTTACAACAAAAACAGAAAACTGACTTTAGAAACAGAATATAGCAACCAATCTCTTTTAATTTCTTCTCCATTGGCAAGATATAATATTTTTCGGAGAATAAGAATCAGGATTCTTGGTAATTTTTTTATATAAGAGAGCGAGCGCATATTTTTAGCAGAAATTCGTATTCCTTTCGTGGTCCACGGTTTATGCCGCTTAGGTTTGATATTCTTGTACTACTTGGAAGGCCTTGTTAAAAGCACTTAAAGTTTTAATTTAAAAAAGTTCGTGAAGTTTGTGTTGACATTATCTCCTTCCAAATTCCAATTGGTGTTAAAGCAATATATTATGAAATACTGTTAAATTTCTGCATTTTCCTTTCTAAAAAATTTCTGCCCCGAGAGCCAGCTAATTTTCTTCTTTCTTCTAATTTTTGTTCTCTTTTGTAACGAAATTGTGCCCCAGACAATTTTTTCCTTTTCGGATCCTACAAAGTTAAGAAACACTTTTAATAAAGATTAATTGTCGACCAAGGCAACTACGCAACGGAGCGTCCTTTAAAAATTACCACTTTGGGTTTTTTATTATGGTAAATAATAAATAATACTTACCATTGCAAGCAAAAGCAAAACGAATTACAATCAAATTACAAAAGTAAAACAATTGTATATTGTATCTAGGTTAACAAATAAAATAATAAAAAACGCTATTTCGATGAAACAAAATCATAAATAATAGACACTTAAAGCACAGTTTACTAGTAAGCGAAGGGCACAGAAAAACGCGCTACATCGGGGAAGTCCCCTATAACCCATAACCTATTATTTCTTCAGCTTCTTCAGCTTCTTCTTCTTTTTTAGTTACAATGGCCGCTTGCTTTTACAGCCTACAGAAAATTTCCCCAACCTATTATTTCTGCATGTTCGCATGTCGCTTTGGTTTAAGGATGTGATATAAAATCGTCGCGTCGTCGATATCGAATAAAAAATATCGAGAAAAATTATAACTTCAAAAACAATAACAATGAAACAATGATTTTCTTAAACATCATTCAAGAAAATAATAATTACATAATATAATTATTTACTTGTTTGTTTATTGTGATTAGATATGTAATGTAAAATTAATTGGTTATTCTGAAATTATTTTTTTCTGGACGGAAAAACTTGTAAAACCTTTATAGGATAATATAATAATGATTCTTCTTATTAAATAATAATTACAGTATTTTTATTAATTATATTATAATAATTATATAGACAAAACTACAACACCTCTATAAACTTTAAAAAAGGATTTTTGGTTTTATAATTATAACAAGAAACGCGTAAAGGTGGTATCAAAGGTCAATGGAAATTTAGTAAAACCTCGGAGGGGCGCGCGGCGCCCCTTGAGAAGTGCGCCCGCGTGCCTTGCACGCCCGCTTGCAGCGCCCCTGCTGAGGGGAGTAATTTAACCCTTTCACTGTCAATCGAAATAAAAAAAGCTAAAAATTTTGTTTTCATTTACAATGCACTTGTTTAGAGATAAATAAGATATATCAGTTGGGAAAAAAATTACCTCCTCTATTGAGTTTTTGAGTGTCCCTCTGGAGGGGCAAAACTAGTTTAAAACAAAAACACAAACTAATAAATTATTACAAACAATGAAAATTGCGAAAACAGTTTCTGCCTTTTATGAAACACAAATGAACTTTACATTTATTGCAAAACACATGAGTTTTTTCCTTACAACCTTCCATTTTGCATCTGGAGTTTTTATTTTCATCATATTCGGGAAAATGATTGTATCCGTCATGTCTTTCATTATATACAGGTCTCGATTCATAGTTCTGCCTTTTCGGTGTTTCGTCTTCAGTGTTGTTGGAGGGTCTTCCTCTTTTTGGAGGTCTTCTGGTATATAAAGGGTGTCCAATTTTGACATTCCGATTTAATTTAGAAATAAAATACACAAAACACTTTAAATGTTATAATATTATTATATTATTTTGAAGTACAACTATTGCGGTTAATAATGAAAAATGACATCCAGCAAGTGACCCCCTCTACTTCTTTGGCATGCT
This sequence comes from Kuschelorhynchus macadamiae, assembly GCA_030620095.1. Taxonomy (NCBI): domain Eukaryota; kingdom Metazoa; phylum Arthropoda; class Insecta; order Coleoptera; family Curculionidae; genus Kuschelorhynchus; species Kuschelorhynchus macadamiae. Next base: position 148,766 of record JAUTXW010004484.1, on the reverse strand, counting down.
AATATTCTTTTCTCAAAATTTGCGATAACATTTTCGCAGACATTCTGTCCAATTTGTCCAATTGCTTGAGTAATGTTAACTTTAAGCTGTTCAGTTGTTCGAGGATTGTTAACGTAAACTCTTTCCTTCAAAAAGCCCCATAGGAAATAATCTAATGGTGTGAGGTCGCACGACCGAGGCGGCCAGTTAACGTCAGCTCTTCGAGAAATTATTCTATCGCCAAATCTCTGCCTTAAAACATTCAGTGTTTCATCTGCGGTATGGCAAGTGGCACCGTCCTGTTGAAATCATATGTTCTGGACATCCATACCTTCCAATTCATCCCACAAGTAATCTGTCAGCATTGTCCTGTATCGGGCTCCGTTCACAGTAACTGCATCACCGGCTTCATTCTGGAAGAAATAAGGCCCAATCACACCTCCCGCCCAAAAACCACACCACACAGTTACTTTTTCTCGATGCAGTCGTTTCTCCAGTATTTCTCTTGGATTTTCGTCACCCCATATTCTGCAATTTTGCTTATTTACGTATCCGCCAATTTCGAAGTGAGCTTCGTCGCTAAAAATTACTTTGTGAAAGAAATCGTTCCGTTCTTGCTTTCTTTCTAAGGCCCAATTAGCAAACGTACGACGTGACACATGATCGTTTGGTTTTATTTCTTGAGTCAACTGTATTTTATATGCTTTCAAATGCAGATCTTTCTTTAAAATGTTATGCAGACTCGATTTTTTAATGTTGACTTGCTGTGACCGTTTACGAACTGACATTTTCGGGCTTTCATCAACACTAGCCCTCACCGCAGCAATTTTTACTTCTGATCGGACACCACGATTGTGAACATGTTGTCTATTAGCTGTTACGGACCCAGTCTGTTCAAATTTCTTCATAAAATTTTCAATTACCTTAACAGATGGTGCTGCATTTCTTCCGAAATGCGTACGGCATCTTCTTGCAGTTTCAGCAAAATTTTGGTAATGACATTTCACAATAAATACTCGTTCTTCGATGGATAATCGCTCCATGTCGACCAAGACACAACTAATCGCAAAGTTTTCTCTTTACATCTGTCACTATAAGAAAACTGTCAACTAAGATTTTTAGAAATGGCGGCCAGTTTAAATCGGAATGTCAAAATTGGACATCCATTATAAGATGCTCTGCGACAGACTGGCGGAATGCTAATAAATCTAAAATTTTTGGTTTTGGAATGCCCAATTCTACCGCTTCATTTTTATATTCTAGCCAAGCATTGACCAACGCTAAATCTACGGCGTGTGTAATAAGTCTAATAGTCCACTTCCGGGATCTCACATAAGAACGATAGATACTCAGAAAAAAATCATGCTTATCTACTCCACCCATACTGCTATTATATCTTTTTATAACTTCTGGTCTAGATATTTGAATGAACTCTTTTTTTTTTGTTTGTCCCATCTTCTGCAGACATCTTGTTCTACAATACCCACGAAGTTTGATCCCATTACAACCGGCTTATTATCATACCACTTCGTAACGACTACACCATCCTTACTAACACATTCTGCTGCACATCCTCTTTCTTTTTTTTTCATTTCTTTATCACCAAGAAGTTTCGGTCGGTAAAATCGATTTAGCCTAAGGGTACCAGCAGCATATATTGACTTGGAGTTCAGAAATTGAAAGAGATGATATGAACTAAAGAAGTTATAAAAAAATAATGCATGATTAGGTTCTGAAATTCTCTCCGATAGTTGCATAACAACAGCAGCTGAAGAGCCACAATTCGTTATATACAAAGGATTAATTTTCGTAGTTGACCCCTGATAAATAATTAAGTCATAGATCATACCACTTTCGCCAGCTAGTATGTAAATTTTAACCCCCCATTTTTTGGGTTTGTTTTTTACGTATTGTTTTATATTCAGTTTTCCTTTGAACGGAACAATTTGTTCATCAACGCAAAGGTTGCGCTCCAATGGCAGCTCACGATATCTCGTTTTTAGGACATTATAAATACATCTCACTTTCCATAATCTGTCTGTATTAGTTGCCTCTCTACTAGTTATGTCAACTAAATGTAAAGCCGTCCTAAGCTTATAAAATCTTTTTAGGGTCATATTATCTTTTACTATGCCGATGCCACACGTAGAACTCCAGTACATTTCCACTCTTGGAAATTGTAAATTCCCCATAACTATATGAATCCCGATGAATTTTTTTATTTCCTCAATATTTGTAGAAGCAAATTTGCTGATATTTTGCTGAGTTGCATAAAGATTCGTCATATTGGCCATTTGCTCAAATATATTGTCAGTTAGATCGCATAAAGAAAATAATAGGAGCATTCAGTTCTTCAACAGGGTTGAGCCTGTTTTTCGTATACCATTTTATATTTCGCGTCTGGTATTGTGAATTATCGATCCAAGAAATATTTTCTTTTTTTGTTAGATTATATTTCTTATAAAAATTATCACTAACCTGAAGGTTCGAGGGTTCTATGTTCCCGATATCTACGTCCTCTTGAGGTTCTTGAGGTCCTAAAACGTCTTCAGGAATATCCTGTAGGTCCAAATCATTAAAATTTGGATTTACAAAATTGAATAGGTCCTCCGTGTTTTGGTTTTCTTCTTGTTCTGACTCGTCAAAGCCAAAGTCGTCATCGGACAAAATATCAATTTCAGATACATTGTCGTTTTCTAAATATTTCAACAACTCTTTATTTGTAAGCGTCTTTCGCCTTTGATACATTTTCTAAAACAAAAACCATAATATATACACTGTGCATAAATTTATAAAAAAAAAAGTAGGTGTGAACAATTTTGCGTCGAAATGGATTTGTCCCTGCAGCGGGACATATATTTTCAGCATAAAAATAGCAAAGATAACGAAACTTACAAGTATTACAATTATAAAAAATCAGTAAATACGATCAGTACTTACCTAAAAATGCAACACAACCGTCCCAAACAAGTACAACGTAACAAAAATATCAAAATAGAGAAGCAACGTTAGCCCACGACCGTTAATCACCATGCCGTGCAATACTAATGAGAGATTTACAGATACCAATTATCAACCACAGAGCGCGCGACGTTTATACATTGTCTTAAATACGTGTACCGCGTAAGGGACAAAAGCAGCGATCGCACTTGGAGCACCAAATTCGCTTATATTGTATATTAAAAACAGGTGTCCCTCCCAAGGGACAAATCCAGTGAAAGGGTTAAGCAAAGTCATTAATGATGCAAAAATAATTTTTTCTGATGAAATGTTAAAAATGATTCACACCCTTTTGGTTGACATAAAACTTGCCCAGGTGGTTATGTCTGAACGGATAACCAATTTAGAAAAATCTGTCAGATTTATTGGTCAACCAGGTAGACTGCATAATAACGTTGATATTCCAAAACGGCCAGTAGAACATTTAGATCAACTTAAAGAGCTGGAGGAAGAATTATCTTCAGAAGAATTACAGAACGTCATAGTAAGTCTAAGGTCTGGTAGTGCTTAATCATTGCAATCAATTGAGGACCGTTTTATCAAAAGTCGCTTTGTCCAAATTTCAAATTTTACAGGAAACGCTATTTTTAAATTAAGTAAGCCATGCAAGATTTTATAAAAAGTTTCTTTTTAAAATCGTTAGTGTATATACTGTTGAATAATTCCACCTTGTCATATTTATAATACTGCCTCAATGAAAACAAAATTAAAAAAAAAACAACCAAATATTTCAAAACTCGCTTTATCCAGCTTTATTGTAACTCAAAAATTAACATTTATTGCTTAATTATTCAAAAGTAAAAATATGATAAAGTTTTATTGTGCTTCATGATTCTCGTCTTCATTATCCTCTTCATTCTCGCTCTCCAGCATCTGGTCATCCCTGTTGGGGTTTTCATAAGCAGTCCCGAAAAGTTCCTGGTAAAAAACGTCATCTGCACGTTCAACATACTTTATTATTTTACGTATATCAGCTATCTTAACATCTTTAACATGGTTTGTCTTTGGAATCTCTAATGCTTTGTCTAGTATCTTTAATGTCTTTACTTTTTTTTTTCAATACTTCTACTTCTGTAGTATCTCCAGCATACGTGGATTGAACGTTTACAGTCACCTTTCTGCTTTCCTTGAGGTATTCTATTACTCTGCATTGTGTCATATTAAATGGAAGTTTGGGTTTTATTAATTTCTTAGATTCAGTTTTATAGTCGTAAGTTTTCCAATGCTCCCCCCACTTCTTTACTTGTCCGTGTCTAGAAAGTATCTCATAATACTGAGCAGGTGTTTCTATGCTTTCGAGTTTGCGAAATTCTTTTTCTATTCTACCAAAAACTCTATCGGGGGGCATGTAGCTGTGACCGCGAATGGGATAAATTTGCTGTATTTTGAAAAAGACTTTCGATTTTTCCAGAAATTTATATAAAGCTGCTACCAGTATGGAATTTTTATTCTGCGCCGAACACGAATCAGAAAAAAGACGAAGAGCTTTAGGTTCCTTTTCTCTTTCCTCTGTAAGTATTTTTGTTTCCAAATTTTCCAGATAATTTATTAGCGCCGAAGTTACTTGGTTAGCTCCTTTTCCACCTTCTGTTTCTAGCCAAGTGTACAAACATATTTTATTTATGTCTATTGGAGTATCATCAATCATAATGCACAGATTATAAAGCCACACTTGCCTTAAATAGAAAATTTCTCCTATGGATAGTTTCGGAATAGGTTGGTTTTGCTGCATATCAAAAGTTATGTCAATTTCATTTTCATTCTTCTGTTTCATTAACTGAAAGAATCTATTTGCACGCAGCTTGTGAATTCTATACTTGGTTCTAATATCATTCTTCTTTCCCAAATCTTTTTCCACTTTCAGTTCAATCAACAGTTTCTTGCAAGTTGAACAAGTGTCACTATGGGGAGAGCCAAATCCAAGATTGAATTTCGTATAGAAAATTTGTTTAAATTTACTTTTTGAACAAATATTTCTTTTTTTAGTCTTTTGCTCTTTACAGAAGCGTTCGTATATTTTTGATAAATTTAATTCCGGTGGCAGGTAAGCTCGGGTGCATTTATTACGACTGTAATGACTATCCCTGCACTTATACTTTTTTATGTGTTGTATTGCATCTGCGGTTACCTCTCTATCACCTTCTTTGGTTCTATCACCCCCTCTTCGTTCTTTGGGGGTTTGACCGGATTCCAAAAACAAGCGAGCAATCCGTGCGAGCCGATCCCTCGATACACCTAAATATAACAAAACAATGCTACATACATTTAATAATGATTAGTTTGGAAAGATAATACCTGTAATCGACTGAAATGATTTTGCACAAATCTCTAGCGTTTCATTGGGATTCGTTTTTCTAATGTGATACTTAATGCAAACATTTTTGGGACATCGTAGAGCTCCTGGATCAGCACGATGCCGCTTTGGTGTACTAATATTCATATACTTAAGCAAAAATGCATCCTGCGATACTTTACTTTTATTTAAGTACAATAGCTTCCGAAAGTCTGGAAATTAAATAAAACTAAAGTAGGTAAGGTACCATTTTGCATAAAAACAAACATACCTTCTATATCTTCAAATGTCAGCATGGCTACCCGACAACCGCGCTTTTTAGATGTCGGATCAGCATGTGAGCATGCAATATCCAAAGCACCCACGTTTGTTTCTGTGTAACGAACTGATTTTTTTCGCGGCCTTTTTCGTTTACGTCCTCCGGCTATTTCAACGACATTCGTAGAATATTCAGACATTTTTAACACGCGAAGCACATGTGATTCGTCTTGTTGTTTACTTCAAACTGAAATCGAATTCAAATAATCAAACGGACAACGCTAGGAAACATAAAAAATACTACGCGTTCTATGTAAATCCCCATATGCAGTGGACAAAGCGAGTTTTGATTTATCCGACGATAAGGATAAAGCGAGTTTTGCAAAACTTTTTATTTTTGTACATAGTTCGGCATGTAACGAAACGAGTTTTGCAAAAACCGACTCGAAAAATCGATCCGGATGGTTGAAATTATATAGAAATGATATAAATCTCATTTTCGCGTTTTTTGGACAAAGCGACTTTTGAAAAAACGGTCCTCAATTATTAGCTGTTTATATATTTCCAAAATTTAAGAAATGTTTTCAAATTTCTCTTAAATTTTGAGAGAGATCCCATACATTTTAGAATTAAGCTAAGAAAGTGCAGCATTATACCAGATATGCCTTGTAATTTCTATATATTTTCTATGTAATCTCGAGATCCAAGTAAAGATTCCCAAATTCCTGTTCACATTCTAAATTTTTTAAAAATCCCCATAATTTTCTTATAAATTCCTATAATCATGCTGAGATATTCCTGGAAATATGTGTACTTTTTCCTGTTAGTTAAAAGCTCTATTTTTATTAAAGTATTGTAACAAAAAATATTACACGGATTTATGCAAATGCTAGTACTTAGAATATTCCTTATTTCAGGTAAACTATTTACAAATAATTGGAGGTTCAAAATTAAATGCCTATCGTTGCCTGGACAGAGTTTTTTCAAATTATTGTGGACAATTCTGCAGCTGGACAGGGAAATTTTGCTGTTGAATCCTTAAAAGTTATTCGCATAATCAAAAGAGAGTATAAATATGACCTAATAAAATCTTAAATTTCTTTCTAAATTTAGAAAGTTAAGGGCTTTCTTTGTTGGGGAGAGGGAAGTGCGCTTTTGTATAGGCAACAACCAACTATAAAAGAGATCATATTTTTTGTATTTATAGCAATTCTGGTTTTGCTTCTTACTAAACCACAATTTAGCCAACTGCTCAAGATATTAGGAGCCCTTCGAACCAACCTTAGTAACGTCCCTTAAACATATGGTTATATTAAAACATAATGTATGTAAAAGGGAATTTCAGGTCAAAATCATTGTATTAAAAGTGGATTTGTTTTTAAAGAAATTTAAACCATGCTTAATCATTTCCGTAAAGCCAGTGTTGCTAAAAATAAGTATAAATTTAATACAAAATTTCCAACTTGCATAAGTTAGAAAATAAAAGGTGACGAGTTATTTTTACCTCCAAAAGCATATTGAAAAAACTTTTTTTTTAGTGGCCGTGAGAGCTAGTTATGCAACCATGACGGACGATGAATTTGAGGGCCATACAAAATCATGATTCAACAATGCGAAAACAAGATACACTCGAGAAATAGAAAAGCATAGCAAATAAAGTTGGAAATATTTTGTTTTATAAATATAATAAATACTTGTGTCCTGGTTAATATGTTAGTTTTATTTTCTGAAGATATTGATAATATTCTATGCTTTACTAGAGCACATTAAATTTTATCTATTCTCTTTAATGAATTCTTTTTTTCAAAACTATAGGGTCATATGCTATTTTTCATTGAAGTAATAAATTTATAGATGCGTAAAATTTAGAATTTGAAATTAAAAACATATTAAGTATATATTTTTGGATATTTGGCTTCACAGTGACACTTTGGTACAGTTCACACGAATGTGTGATATGTTAATTAACATTATTTTAAAAAATATCATTTTTTTTAAAATTTGTTGTGCCCATATAAGTCCTAAAGGTTTTTTTTTTAATTTGGACATGATTGACTGCATCATTAATATGATATTAATACCAATTATCGTAATAGCTTCATGTGAAATATATACGTCTTTGAAGAGAGTGAAAAAGAAGTTCACTGGCAATTAATTTGACATGAGTAGTAAAGCCATATCCCCAGAAAAGATTTATATTTTTTAAACAATATTAATAAAATTATGTAATCTAATCAGGCGCCAACAGAACTGCAATACATCACTTGCACGTTGCTAGACAGAGTGTTCTATTTTCAAATAATTTACGGGGTTTCTCATTTATGTGTAGAGATACAAAGACGTGTTTTTTCATAATAAACCATGATACTTTTTATGAAACTCAAGATGCTATTTGCCCTAGCTCTCTTACTTTCTGAGGTACAAGAAATTTAAAGTAATGTAATGTAATTTTGGACCCCTCCCCCATACAATATTTTCTATCTCAGAAACTAAGAGGGTCATGACAAATCTATGTGTGACATCTTTAGTTTCACATAAAAGTAGTATTGTAAAAATCACATCTTTGCGTCTAAACTCATAAACGAGAAATCTAGAAAAACGAAAATGGGACACCTTTAGCAGTAATTTAACCATTGGTTGAATGTTAAGTTTTCTGCAAGTTTAATTTATAAGATAGTAGGATGTGTTACTGCTGGGAGCGGGTCTGGGATGAGGACAATGAAATGAAACGACAAACGACGAGTCTAGTTGGCAACTGCTTCATTATACAAGATGACGTCTATTTATATGCGAGCCTGTACACATTACAATGTTGCACGATTTACATTTAATATTTCCTGACATCTCCCTTCTTTAAATAAAATAGCTATAAACTAAAAATTATCAGTCTTAATTTAATTTTTTATCACAGATCATTAATTACAACTAGTTACATTTATTTTATAATTACATTAAATTTATTTAATCTCACAGAACAGTAGCCGTTACGGTATATACAATATATAATGAATTTTATGTAAAATTCACAACATAATTAAATCACAATATTGTTCAAAATGTACCAAACTTCTAGAGGTGTTTTTCATAAAATATTTTAATAATCACTCAAAATTTTTTATTTGGTAATAAGAATAGTTATAACCATAATGTACAACCATTCTAACCTAAAATTGCAAACACATCTCTAATTCAATATCAATTATATAATGTTATATAATAAATAAAAATGTTATGCCACAATATAAGACATTCTCAATGTTAAACTACTTGTGAACCAGTGAAGACTCTATCTTAATAATGTATTAGTCGAATTCAAGTTTATAATCTCGAAGCCTTGTAGGCAGCTTTATGTTTCTACCCGTTCCACAGTGGACGATTTGACCAATTTAGCGAGAATTTATTATTTTGATGGAAATCAAAGTATTTTCAGAATGTCTTAGAACATACTTAACTAGACGCACTAGGAAAAATAAAAGAAAGATCAAACACCTACCTTTAGGCTTGGTTTAGCTGTCGCCAGTAGTTGTTATACAGACTAACCTAATTGAATCATTTATCTGAAAAATAACACAACCTAACGTAATTTAACCTAATATAACGTGAACTAACCTAACCTAATCTAACGTAACGTAACCTAATCTAAGTTATCCTAACCTAACCTAATTGAAGCATTTATTTGAAAAACAACGGATGTCCAAAAATAAAGCTTAATATTTTTACAACACATTTTTTACAAATTGGTGATTTTTCTAAAATTATCAGTATTTCTTGCTTAAATTTTATGTAGACAACAGGAATTTTTGCACAGTAAAATGTGCTGGAGGTTTGAAGAAAGTAATTTGCTTACTAAAATGTTATAAAAATTAAATTTTATCAGAAATAGACATACGTTGTTTTCTCAAATAAACGGTTTCCATTTTTAGCTATTTATTAATTTACGAATGTCTTTCACCTATTTCTTATTTTGAAATTGTTTTCATTATTACACTGCCTAGTACAATAGTGCTAATTGTCTTTCACTTACTTTTTAAAGTCACTATTTACGTTATTTATTCTATGTCCACTTCACATTTCAGCAGAGACAGCACTTCTTCTGACATTGCTCCTTTATTCGTCTTGTAAGGCAAGGGTCTTAAAGACGATATTATTGGATCTGAAGAAACCCACATGTAGTTGAATATATCTATATTTGTATTTCTCCGAGAAGATTTTCTTGTATGGTGCTCACGTATATTGCGGTAGTCTTTATTGCGAGCTTCTTGCGCCTCTTCCGATAAGTGTCCAATTGGCAAAATTAAATGGTCTATTACATCAGCACCATGAATAAGAATTTTAGTGCCACTGGCAGGCATTTTATACCAGTTGTAAAGATCTATATAAAGTTTCGCGGTATCCATAGAATACCTTTTGAATGTTTCTTTTTTTATCTTAAATCCACTCGATAATGCTTGAAGAATGTTCCCAAAACGACATATAAGTTCTTTATTTACACCTGTAATTTCTGCTGTTTTCTGGTAATTTGCAAAGAAGCGTCTTGCCGTATTACCATCATTACTTGATCCACTGCCCTGCTTAGGTTGATCTACGATAAGACCTGTTTCTTGTCTGAATTTTTCAATGATCATTTTCTTCCTTGCAGCCACTTGCAGTTTTCCTTCTTTATCCCGAACTTGCCATTTTTGTACATCTAAACGGTAAGCTATATGCAAAAGGCACTCGAAAAATCGTATATAAGCATGTAAAATTGAGAGACCACTGGTTTTGGTTTGAACTTTTTGACTGCTTCGAGATCATTCATATTTTTTGGGGAGGCTCCACATATGTAACATACCTGTGAAGAAGTATCTGTCAGGGAGTTACAAATCTTTCCATCAATCATTGTCATTACAAAGTTGTGTGTAACGTGAAAAGTGTGATTGTCCAGAGATACTTTTGTAGGTTGAAGTGCCTTAATTTCAGCCTCCATGCGGCAAATTTCTGTTTTGGTGACTTCTTTAGTTTCTTTTATGTATTCAAAACGGATCGGACGGCAATATCGAGTAGAGGAAACACGTGGATTATGCCATAAGATAGTTTTGTCAATGTGTACCTGGCCTGAAAGTTGAATAGGTACAATTGAAGTGAGAAACAAGTTTTGGTCAGAAACCGTTTGGTCGCAGAATTTTTGTTTGTATTGTTGTTAACCGGAACTTCCGTCGAAACCCCACTTATGTATAAACACTAAGTTTGAAACATTTTTATCTGCCAACTGTAGAAAAGCCTCTTGTTGTACTTGTGCCAATCTTGTGGTAGTAGAATCTAACAAAGTTTGCAGTTTTATTTCCGCAGACTTCTCTGTAAACGATGTTGAATCGTCCGAAGGTAAACACTTCTTTTTAGCGTCTAGAAGTAGATCATAGCAAGGTAGAACACATATACCTTTTTCCCTCAAACGATTTCTTAGAGTCTGATATCCGTTTTTCGATAGTCCTACATCTATAGAAAGAGCCAAAGCTTCTTCTGCAGAAAACGTTTCTATTTTTGTCCCGAAACTAGCATACGCTTTTTTAAACTTTGAAGCTCGTTTTGGAGAAGTAAGTACTGCTTGTTCAACAACTTGCGCCGCATCCCTTTTGCCGCAGATATTTAGGCTGGTTTTTGCAGCAAATGCTAACTCTTCTGGGCTGCGACTATCAATCAGATCTTTAATTTTTTTTTGTTGAGTCTTTTTTCCACTTTCATTAAAAGACTTGGTAGGCCTACCAACTAAGGATTTTTTCGTATCATTTAATAAAACATTTATGCATCCATTAACCCACGTAGTACAATTTTTTAATAACACATCGTAAGTTCGATGACACTTTATCCACCTCTTTTTTAACTCCCCAAGAAAGTTTATTGCCGTACACTTTAATAATTTTTCGGTATTTTTGTCGCAATTCACTAAATATAATTTGTCCTTTAATTTATTAATAACTATGGTTCTGCTTTCTGGCGACTGAAAACGCAAAGGACCTTTATTACGCAGCGCTTCAATAAGAACTTTACGTGGTACAGTTGAGGTGGAGCCCGCTGAAAAAAAAAACGTTTTTTTAAGCTAGGCAACTTTCGGCAAAATTTTACTTTAAAACCATAAAATATACCTATAAACGGTTTTATATTGTCGCATATAAATAATTGCGCTATGTTGAACTTTTATGACATATATTCTCCAACGAAAATATTCTTGCTATCAGATCATTTAAAAAATACACCATTTTCAATGCTTTATAATACATTTACTAGAACAGAATAATTTAAAAATGTGCTCTATATTTTAAGTACATACCTAGGTCTTCCATATCCAGTATTAGTATAACCATTAATTTCTTTCACAATAACACAAATCACCTGTTAGTAGACGGATGGTGTCATGCACTATTCGTTCCAGAAACTCGTTAAAACAATCAACATTTGAACTTGCGTAATCGAGTTCTTTTATATGAGAAAACAAATGCGCGTGCTTGATTAAGTGAGAAGACAAGTTGGCTGTGCAATAGCAGTGGCGTTACATTGTTTGAAGGTATTTGATATTTTGAATATTTTCCCGCTAATTGGGTCAAATCGTCTACTGTGCGTTCTACTTAGTCGAGTAGCATTAAACAGATTTTCATCCTCGCTAGAGGAATGAGGTGACTCAGAAGTTTCATAACTAGAAATACATGTTTTATGTGATTCGTCAGAATTATTATCTAAGGAATTATTAAGTGTATCCTCACTGTTCTCACAGTCGTCTACTGTACTATTACTAACATTACTATCACTAAGACAAACACTATTTGGACAAAGATTAAAGTTATTTGGACTAACACGTACATTACTTTGATTAGCACAAACATTACTAGACCCGTCTGTCTGTAAATTATCTAGGTTGCCATTACTAGATAGTCTGTCCAAAGGTGTTTGTTTCCCACCCTCTCCAGTATCCGAAGACTTATTGTCAAATAAAGGAATATAATTGTAATTTAAAAAATTACTAGAAGATGCAAAATTAGTTAGGTTACCATTCTCCATACTAGAGAGTTCGGTTTTCTCCCTTGGCTGGTGTTTTAGTTCTTTTATAAATTTTCTATTTCTTCTATATTTCTTGCCTTTTTCAGTCTCTACTAAATATGATCTAATGCCAACTTTTTTAACAATTTTTGCTAAAACCCAGGGGGTTTGTGGTTTTATTTGAATTAAAACTGAAGAATTATTAGGGAGATGTTTTAAATTTTTTGATGCTTTTTTATCATAGTATTTTTTCTGCGATTTTTGACTATTTTTTAAAAATGTGTTATATTTATTTTTATCAAAAGTTTTACGCTCGAAATGAGAATTAGACTGTGGCAAAATTGTTCTTAAATTTCTATTAAACAAAACATTAGCCGGAGAGTTATATTTATCCATAGGTGTATTTCTATATTCGAGAAGCGCTAAGTAAGGATCTTTCCTGTCTAAAATACATTTTTTTAACAGTTTTGTGATAGTTTGAATTGATCTTTCAACCTGACCGTTTGATTGAGAATATAAAGGTGAAGAAGTTTTATGTTGAAAGTCATATGCTTTTGAAAACCTTTTAAAAAGCAAACTGGACCATTCAGGACCATTATCTGAAATCAGGATATTTGGAATACCAAAGCGAGCAAATACACCCTTAAGTTTATGTATAATATTATCACTAGACAAGTCCTTATCTAAATTTATAACCTCGACATACTTAGAATAATAATCTACAATCAGAAGATATGATACATTAAAAATATGGTAAATATCTACACCAAGCTTGGACCAAGGACGCAAAGGAATATCATGAGATATCATGGGCTCAGACTGTTGAGACTTCAGGAAAGTTTGACATACATCACATGATAGTACGAAGTCTTCAATCTGTTTTGTCATGCCTGGCCAATAAAATGAAAGTTTAGCTTTATCAATGCATTTTTTTTGCAGAAAGATGACTATAATGCAATTTATTTAAAATTTCTTTTCTAAGTGGTGAGGGCACAATTAAATTTTGGCCTTTAAACAAAAGATCATCTATTTCAGAAATTTCTCCTTTAAATTTAAAATAAAATTTGATATTTTCAGGGCAGTCTGCTAATCTACTCGGCCAACCGTTCCTGACAAACTGTTTTAGGGAAATTAACTCTGGGTCCTCATTGGTTAGTTTTATTATTTCTCGCTTTTTTTCTTCAGAAACATTAATATTCATTAATACCAAGCAAATGTGTGATTCCCGCTCTAAATCTACATTTTCCTCAAAGAAATTATTTTTACGAAAAGCCCTACTTAAGGTGTCAGCTAAAATAAGTTTTTTGCCTGGCTTATACACTAATTCAAAATTATATTTCCTTAACTGCATAATCATTCTTTGTAATCTAGGTGGACATAAATGTAAAAGCTTTTTAATTATACTAACTAGAGGCAAATGATCAGTTTCTACAATTAGATTTTTAATTCCATATACATACTGCGAAAAACGAGAAATTCCGAACCACACACTTAGCATTTCTTTTTCAATTTGTGAATATTTACACTGAGTTTCTGTCAAGGCCCTGGATGCATGAGCACAAGGCCTTCCATCCTGGAGTAATACGGCAGCCATCCCAAACTGAGATGAATCCACAGATATTGTTGCCGACTGTTTAGACACATCATAAAAATGTAAACAAGGAGCTTTAGACAAAACATTTTTTAAGTTGTTAAAAGTAGCTTCGTGTATGTCATCCCACTGGAAAAGATTATCTTTCCTCAGGAGAGCACGAAGAGGTGCAGTTTTTTCTGAAAGTCCCTCAATAAACCTACTCATATATGTTATCATACCAAGAAATCTTTGAACGTCTTTTTTATCTATTGGTGAAGGCATATCTTTTATAGCCTGTACTTTATCTTCATTAGGTTTTATACCTGTTCTACTTATAGTATGACCCATATACCTAGCCTCAGATTGCAAAAATTTACATTTATCTTTATTAAATTTTAAGCCATTTTTTAGGGCAAATTCTAAAACTTTTATTAACCTGGCATTATGCTCTCATTATAAGTTCTTTATTTACACCTGTAATTTCTGCTGTTTTCTGGTAATTTGCAAAGAAGCGTCTTGCCGTATTACCATCATTACTTGATCCACTGCCCTGCTTAGGTTGATCTACGATAAGACCTGTTTCTTGTCTGAATTTTTCAATGATCATTTTCTTCCTTGCAGCCACTTGCAGTTTTCCTTCTTTATCCCGAACTTGCCATTTTTGTACATCTAAACGGTAAGCTATATGCAAAAGGCACTCGAAAAATCGTATATAAGCATGTAAAATTGAGAGACCAAAATTGTAAAACTCTGGTTTTGGTTTGAACTTTTTGACTGCTTCGAGATCATTCATATTTTTTGGGGAGGCTCCACATATGTAACATACCTGTGAAGAAGTATCTGTCAGGGAGTTACAAATCTTTCCATCAATCATTGTCATTACAAGGTTGTGTGTAACGTGAAAAGTGTGATTGTCCAGAGATACTTTTGTAGGTTGAAGTGCCTTAATTTCAGCCTCCATGCGGCAAATTTCTGCTTTGGTGACTTCTTTAGTTTCTTTTATGTATTCAAAACGGATCGGACGGCAATATCGAGTAGAGGAAACACGTGGATTATGCCATAAGATAGTTTTGTCAATGTGTACCTGGCCTGAAAGTTGAATAGGTACAATTGAAGTTAGAAACAAGTTTTGGTCAGAAACCGTTTGGTCGCAGAATTTTTGTTTGTATTGTTGTTGACCGGAACTTCCGTCGAAACCCCACTTATGTATAAACACTAAGTTTGAAACATTTTTATCTGCCAACTGTAGAAAAGCCTCTTGTTGTACTTGTGCCAATCTTGTGGTAGTAGAATCTAACAAAGTTTGCAGTTTTATTTCCGCAGACTTCTCTGTAAACGATGTTGAATCGTCCGAAGGTAAACACTTCTTTTTAGCGTCTAGAAGTAGATCATAGCAAGGTAGAACACATATACCTTTTTCCCTCAAACGATTTCTTAGAGTCTGATATCCGTTTTTCGATAGTCCTACATCTATAGAAAGAGCCAAAGCTTCTTCTGCAGAAAACGTTTCTATTTTTGTCCCGAAACTAGCATACGCTTTTTTAAACTTTCAAGCTCGTTTTGGAGAAGTAAGTACTGCTTGTTCAACAACTTGCGCCGCATCCCTTTTGCCGCAGATATTTAGGCTGGTTTTTGCAGCAAATGCTAACTCTTCTGGGCTGCGACTATCAATCAGATCTTTAATTTTTTTTTGTTGAGTCTTTTTTCCACTTTCATTAAAAGACTTGGTAGGCCTACCAACTAAGGATTTTTTCGTATCATTTAATAAAACATTTATGCATCCATTAACCCACGTAGTACAATTTTTTAATAACACATCGTAAGTTCGATGACACTTTATCCACCTCTTTTTTAACTCGCCAAGAAAGTTTATTGCCGTACACTTTAATAATTTTTCGGTATTTTTGTCGCAATTCACACGCAAATATAATTTGTCCTTTAATTTATTAATAACTATGGTTCTGCTTTCTGGCGACTAAAAACGCAAAGGACCTTTATTACGCAGCGCTTCAATAAGAACTTTACGTGGTACAGTTGAGGTGGAGCCCGCTGAAAAAAAAACATTTTTTTAAGCTAGGCAACTTTCGGAAAAATTTTACTTTAAAACCATAAAATATATAAACGGTTTTATATTGTCGCATATAAATAATTGCGCTATGTTGAACTTTTATGACATATATTCTCCAACGAAAATATTCTTGCTATCAGATCATTTAAAAAATACACCATTTTCAATGCTTTATAATACATTTACTAGAACAGAATAATTTAAAAATGTGCTCTATATTTTAAGTACATACCTAGGTCTTCCATATCCAGTATTAGTATAACCATTAATTTCTTTCACAATAACACAAATCACCTGTTAGTAGACGGATGGTGTCATGCACTATTCGTTCCAGAAACTCGTTAAAACAATCAACATTTGAACTTGCGTAATCGAGTTCTTTTATATGAGAAAACAAATGCGCGTGCTTGATTAAGTGAGAAGACAAGTTGGCTGTGCAATAGCAGTGGCGTTACATTGTTTGAAGGTATTTGATATTTTGAATATTTTCCCGCTAATTGGGTCAAATCGTCTACTGTGCGTTCTACTTAGTCGAGTAGCATTAAACAGATTTTCATCCTCGCTAGAGGAATGAGGTGACTCAGAAGTTTCATAACTAGAAATACATGTTTTATGTGATTCGTCAGAATTATTATCTAAGGAATTATTAAGTGTATCCTCACTGTTCTCACAGTCGTCTACTGTACTATTACTAACATTACTATCACTAAGACAAACACTATTTGGACAAAGATTAAAGTTATTTGGACTAACACGTACATTACTTTGATTAGCACAAACATTACTAGACCCGTCTGTCTGTAAATTATCTAGGTTGCCATTACTAGATAGTCTGTCCAAAGGTGTTTGTTTCCCACCCTCTCCAGTATCTGAAGACTTATTGTCAAATAAAGGAATATAATTGTAATTTAAAAAATTACTAGAAGATGCAAAATTAGTTAGGTTACCATTCTCCATACTAGAGAGTTCGGTTTTCTCCCTTGGCTGGTGTTTTAGTTCTTTTATAAATTTTCTATTTCTACTATATTTCTTGCCTTTTTCAGTCTCTACTAAATATGATCTAATGCCAACTTTTTTAACAATTTTTGCTAAAACCCAGGGGGTTTGTGGTTTTATTTGAATTAAAACTGAAGAATTATTAGGGAGATGTTTTAAATTTTTTGATGCTTTTTTATCATAGTATTTTTTCTGCGATTTTTGACTATTTTTTAAAAATGTGTTATATTTATTTTTATTAAAAGTTTTACGCTCGAAATGAGAATTGGACTGTGGCAAAATTGTTCTTAAATTTCTATTAAACAAAACATTAGCCGGAGAGTTATATTTATCCATAGGTGTATTTCTATATTCGAGAAGCGCTAAGTAAGGATCTTTCCTGTCTAAAATACATTTTTTTAACAGTTTTTTGATAGTTTGAATTGATCTTTCAACCTGACCGTTTGATTGAGAATATAAAGGTGAAGAAGTTTTATGTTGAAAGTCATATGCTTTTGAAAACCTTTTAAAAAGTAAACTGGACCATTCAGGACCATTATCTGAAATCAGGATATTTGGAATACCAAAGCGAGCAAATACACCCTTAAGTTTATGTATAATATTATCACTAGACGAGTCCTTATCTAAATTTATAACCTCGACATACTTAGAATAATAATCTACAATCAGAAGATATGATACATTAAAAATATGGTAAATATCTACACCAAGCTTGGACCAAGAGGAATATCATGAGATATCATGGGCTCAGACTGTTGAGACTTCAGGAAAGTTTGACATACATGACATGATAGTACGAAGTCTTCAATCTGTTTTGTCATGCCTGGCCAATAAAATGAAAGTTTAGCTTTATCAATGCATTTTTTTGCAGAAAGATGACTATAATGCAATTTATTTAAAATTTCTTTTCTAAGTGCTGAAGGCACAATTAAATTTTGGCCTTTAAACAAAAGATCATCTATTTCAGAAATTTCTCCTTTAAATTTAAAATAAAAATTTGATATTTTCAGGGCAGTCTGCTCATCTACTCGGCCAACCGTTCCTGACAAACTGTTTTAGGGAAATTAACTCTGGGTCCTCATTGGGTTTTTTAATTATACTAACTAGAGGCAAATGATCAGTTTCTACAATTAGATTTTTAATTCCATATACATACTGCGAAAAACGAGAAATTCCGAACCACACACTTAGCATTTCTTTTTCAATTTGTGAATATTTACAGAGTTTCTGTCAAGGCCCTGGATGCATGAGCACAAGGCCTTCCATCCTGGAGTAATACGGCAGCCATCCCAAACTGAGATGAATCCACAGATATTGTTGCCGACTGTTTAGACACATCATAAAAATGTAAACAAGGAGCTTTAGACAAAACATTTTTTAAGTTGTTAAAAGTAGCTTCGTGTATGTCATCCCACTGGAAAAGATTATCTTTCCTCAGGAGAGCACGAAGAGGTGCAGTTTTTTCTGAAAGTCCCTCAATAAACCTACTCATATATGTTATCATACCAAGAAATCTTTGAACGTCTTTTTTATCTATTGGTGAAGGCATATCTTTTATAGCCTGTACTTTATCTTCATTAGGTTTTATACCTGTTCTACTTATAGTATGACCCATATACCTAACCTCAGATTGCAAAAATTTACATTTATCTTTATTAAATTTTAAGCCATTTTTTAGGGCAAATTCTAAAACTTTTATTAACCTGGCATTATGCTCTTCTAAAGTATTTCCATATATTAAAATATCATCAACATAGAAACTACAGCCCTCAATACCACCAAAAATTTCAAACATTCGTTCCTGAACAACCTCCGGGGCACTGCACAACCCATAAGGTAACCTTAAAAATCGATATCTCCCAAATGGAGTAGCAAAAGTACAAAGTTTTGAACTATTTTTATCTAATTTAATCTGCAGGAAACCTTGTGTTGCATCCAAGACACTAAAATATTTTGAACCTCTCAAATCAGCCGTCAATTCTTCCAGAGTGGGAATTTCAAAATAATGTCTTTTAATATTTAAATTTAAATCTTTGGGATCTATAGCTATTCTAAGCTGACCATTTGATTTTCTAACTATTAGAGGAAAGGGTGGTAATATGGAACCCATGTTTGTTTTTATTCAATAACTCAAAATTTTTTTTGAAAAAAATTTTTATATATAGGACTGATTTATCCCTAATATGTTTAGAATACGCGTCTAAGTTAAAATTTTAAATAATGTTAATAGTTTTATTATAATTAACAAATAATGGGAAAAAGTACAAATCACCTACTGGTTACAAGTTGCTGGTAATATGGAACCACCTAATAAAACCTGCCATATTTTAAATATTAACCATATTTATTTATTGTATTAAAAACAAAGCAACAGTAACTAAATAAATCAAAATCAAAAGGCCTTATTGACAAAAATCACAGACCCAGTCGGCCTTTTCACAACCAGAACATAAAATATGTGCCCATAACTGGCACATAAGACACTGGACCCACTGTTCCCCTTTCCTATCTTCCAAAAATCGTTGTGTGCAAAACATGCACTCCGCATCATTATCTGTGCTGGAAGGTACGTTTTCAACTGGGTTTTCCATATCACCTGAGGTACCTGAGGAAATTATGTCATCGTTATCGTCTTCATCCGACTCAGAGGATTCAGCTATATTTCTTTGAGTTTTCTTTGAACTAATTTTGATGCTACTCGCCGTTTTCCCAGAGTGTTTTAAAGTTAGTCGCTTGCAACCAGCTTTTCCATTATCCCTGCTGAATCCGCGAGATTGAAGGCTCAAAATCTTTTTTGTACCACTAGATTTTAAAAGCGAATTTTCCAAATCTATTTTATACGGAGAGCTTGTAATTACTGCAGCCGAAGAAGCCTTCCGTCCTCTGTTTGACGTTTTTCTTTTTGGCTTTGGAACCGGCCAAATAACCGAAGGAGAAACAATGAAGTTACTTGAAGTTGCTGGGGCTTTTGCTGAGCTACAACCTGCTTCTGCCAGGTCAGTTTCACTGATATCAAAAGTAGATGCACGTTTTAGTTTAGGGACATCCGTTGTTGGTGTCGGACTTGCTCTATGATGAATGGGTGGTTGATCTGTAGCTTCAACCAATATTGCTTCATGCTCAGCAGCTATAAAATCCTTTTCCGTAAAAATACCCCTGTTGCAAGGAAATATCCCAGTTTTTAAAAACCCATTTATGGCTATACTTGCAGTTTGACACTTCAAATATGCTTTTCCAAAAAGTTCTGCAATGTCATAGGGACCCAAAGGACGTTCATTTTGACGCAACCATATACGAATCTCCTCACTATAGTGGGTTTTTAAAGCTCCCATGAATGTTTTGTCCAACGGCTGCAACTTGTGGGTGGAGTGCGGAGGAAGGGATACTATGGTTGTGTGATTTTCTCTCGCTAGTTCGATTATTTCTACGTTTCTCGTATGAGTATAATGTCCGTCGAGGATTAGGAGCAGAGGGTCATTTATTGTTGGTTTTGTGCATTTGATAAAATGCTTAAACCAATCAGTAAATAAATTACCTTGCACCCAGCCAGATGGATGACATCTTCCAATACTTCCGAGAGGTGCGCTTCTCATCAGAGTTTCAGTCATATTTTTCCTTGGGAAAATCAACATAGGCGAAACAAATATACCGGAAGCGCTCATTGCACAAATGGTAGTCACTAATGAACCCCTCTCGGCAGCCGTCAGCGCACCGATCTGCCGTTTTCCTTTTGACCCTATCACCTTAGGTATTTTAGTTTGAACTATAGACAAGCCGGTTTCGTCTACATTAAATACGCGGTCTGCCGTGTATTTTTTCTTTTCATACTCTATCTCGAGAATATCAAAAAATTTAGCTACAGATTCTTTATTGAAACCATTTGCCCGAACATATGATGTTCCGGTTGGAGTCCGGATAGAAAGTCTTTGTTTATTGCGATATAAAAAATGGTCCAGCCAAGCACGACCTGCTTCTTCTTTATTCCCAAACGGATTTTTTATTCCGTTTCTAACTGCCAACTGATAAGCCATTACTTTAACGTCTCGCCGGGTAAGCCCAAAATATTTGCTCTCCATCAGCAGCAAGTATTCAACTAATTGATTTTCAATTTCAACAGGAAAAACTGGTTTTCTACCTAACTTTTTTTCGACAACTTCTTGGGGTGAACATTCTGTGTCGTGAACTAGCCTTTGTAGAGTTGTTTTTGGCACCTTAAACAACCTTGCAGCCCTTTTCAGGCCCATTCTTTTAGAACGCACCATTTCTACAGCTTCAGCCATTGCTTGTTTGTCCCATGTTTTTCTTTTACCCTTTGCTTTTGGGGATAATGAACTTCGAGGCATTTTGCAATCTGCAACAATCCAATTCAATTTAAACACTCATATTATGTAACTATTTTAAATATAAAGACTGCAGCCAATATATGTTTATAATATGGAACCCCTGTTTATAATATGGAACCGGGTTCCATATTATCAGCAAGCAAAGGGTTCCATATTATCAAAAAGCACATGGATAATAATAAACAATTATTTTTTTTTAATCATCCGAATAAACAAAAGCTTACCTGTTAAAACGTGAAATTAAGGTACACTTTCAAGATTTAAACCAAAAAATAAACGAATATTTCGATACAAATAACTTTATCACTGAAATAGGCACAGCGGAAAAACGTTTGTTTTTGACGCTAAAACATAACCTCTAATTATTCGACCATGGATAACTCCTATGCGGTAGAAATGTGCCTGCGGCCTTTTTGGAATGTAATGATTACGTTTTGGCGAGCACAGACAGATGGCGCCACTAACTTCTTATTTATGGGGGGGTTCCGTATTACCCGCAGGGTTCCATATTACCACCTTTTCCTCTACCATATTATGACACCAATCAGTACAATCATTAGATTTTTCTATAAGTCCCTGCTTTTCTAACTGATTTAGAGTAAGTTTGAGTTTATCTCTAAGAGCAAATGGAACTTTTCTAGGATAATTTACTACTGGAGTTGCGCCTTCTCTCAACTCAATATGATATTCTTTTTTTAAACAACCTATACCGTTAAATACGGAATTATATTTTTTTAAAATGCTTTTTAATTCAAAATTTTTATTTAGAAAATTATTTTCTACTGAATCTATTCTTTTAATAAGTTCTAGTTCTACACAACCATTAAGACCCAAAATAGGACTGTTCTCTGAGTAGACCACATAAAATAACAGACTCTCCTGTTTATTTTTAGACTTACAATTTAAAATACAATGACCAATAATAGGAATAGTATGCCCAGTATAAGAAGTGAGCTTGGTTTTAACTTTATTTATTTTTGAAAGATCAAAATTGATTTTTTGTAGAAAACTTACAGGTATTATATTGGCCATGGCTCCTGTATCCAGTTTAAAGTCCAAAGTCTGTCCTTCAATCTCCAAAGTCGTAACCCACAAACTCTCAGACATCCCAGCGGTGGCTCTTGAACCCCTTGGCGAGACTGTGTGAATATCAATAGAACCTATGAAAAGAAAATTATCTGTATCATCCAAATCACTACAACTAGAGTCATTATCCTTTATACAGTTAATAGATTTTTTATGTTTAAAATATTTAGATTTATTGTTAAAGTTAGAACGGTGGTTAATAGATACTTTGTTTTTAAAACAACAAGAAGAAAAATGATTACTGATACCACAATTTAAACATTTCTTGCCAAATGCAGGGCATTTCCCATATTCATGACGTTTGGCACACTTGGGACAGGTGGATTTGCCTTGATTGTGCCCTGTAGATGAACCTAACGAACCTGGATGGTCAGTTCTTAGTTGCTGTGACCGGGGGCCCTGATTCTTACGAGACCTGGTACCAATAGCGTCCACTTCCACTTGTTTTTCTTGTTTAATACCATTGGTGATATATCTGTTCTGCTGCCTTGTGCTTTCTATGTTAACGCAAATTTGGACGGCCCTTTGCAGCGTAGTAGCATCTTCTTGAAGTAGCTTTTCTCTCAGTGTGGTAGACGTTAATCCACAAACTAGCATGTCTTTAATAAGTGACTCTCTTAAATCGCCAAATTCGCAAGAAAGTGACAGATTCTTTAGTTCAGTAATGAATTGATCAACCGATTGACCTTCGAGTTGCTGAATTGTGAAAAATTTATGCCGTTCATAGGTAAGGTTCTTTTTCGGGTTAAAATGAGCATCGAACTTAATCTGCAGACTTTCCAAAGTTTTCGTTTCATCCTGCCCCCAAGTAAATGCATTATATATTCTAATACCTTCGTCTCCAATCAACGTGAGGAGCTGAGCACATTTTGTACCTTCGTCCTTTTTTGATATTTCTGTTGCTTTTAAATACGTATTGAACCTTTGCTTCCAAAATTTCCAATTTTCTGAAAGGTTTCCCGACATTATCATGGGTGGAATCCCTCTAAAGTCCATTCTTCTAGCTTCAATCTTCAGTTTTTCTCTTTTTTTTTTTCGGCTTACAAAATGGACGACCTTACTGCGCCATGTGTTACTGCTGGGAGCGGGTCTGGGATGAGGACAATGAAATGAAACGACAAGTCTAGTTGGCAACTGCTTCATTATAAAAGATGGCGTCTATTTATATGCGAGCCTCTACACATTACAATGTTGCACGATTTACATTTAATATTTCCTGACATAGTAGACTCATAGTTTCACTTTGTCGCAAACTTGCAGAAATTTACTAATAATTTGCATTTAACTTTCATCTGAATATTAAACATGAGAAACAGATCCCATTGCAGCAAGCTTTGTGTAAACTTGCTAAGAGTTTACCCTTAGTTTGCATTTAACTTTCAAAAGCAAGCTTTCATCCGAAAGTTTTCTGTAAACATTACAAATAGTTTGTCCTTAATTTGCATTTAGCGTTCAGAAGTAAACTTTCATCTGAAAGTTAAATATGAGGAACAAATCCCATTAAAGTTTTCTGTAAACTCGCTGAAGTTTACATCACTAATTTACACTTGCAAGATATAGTTTTACGCAAGCTTAGCTATGCTTAGTGGGTGGGTTTCCCCGATATATCAGTTATAACATTTGGTGTGAACATTCTTAATTAGTGGTTCAAATTTTATCTGTATGGCTGACTATCATGACATTTCAGTCTGAGCTCTAATCACCTTTAATATGTTTTCATGGGGTTGAAGTTCCAGCGACCCAATCCACCCGATCTCCACCACCATGTCTGAATATTTTCTTAGTGAAGCTCTTTTGTGCATGTACGGTTGTCAAAAGATATTTCTGTTAACTGTAGGTTCATGATGTTCAAGGAAAATATACAGACTTAACATTAACCTTAAGAATTTTCTTCTATTATCAAATAAACATGTCAACATAAAAATATTTGTATAATAAATGTTATTTATGAAGGAATTTCAATGCGATTCATGCGCTGATGACAGTTGTGTTCACACAACACACTGTAAAACAAGGTATGCTATAATCTATTGGATATTTTGAAGAAATAAAAGTATTATCAAGCCAGTTTAAGGGGCATTTTTTTCCTGTTTTTTGGCTTTAGAAGCAATAAACTTAAGCCACGAAATAAGTAAATCTATATAGAATAGATGTAAATAGAAATAAAGAGAATTGAGAAGCAGATTATGCTAAATTAAAAAAAAAATCAATTCTACCTGAGCTATATATAGAAGAGTACATACGCTTCACGTCTCAAGAGGTCTATCAGGACGACTTTTAACAATACAAACAAAAAAATTACTAATATAAGATTATGCAATTTGTTTTATGAATTCGTACAGGTTGGTGGTAAAGGCAATAATATTATTATTTATTAAGATATCCGGTAGCCACATAGGTAGGGTAAAATTATCTTCTATGCTGTATAAATTCGTTTTTCTGTTATTCGTTTCATCGACAGTTAAATAAAATGTGATCTAAACCACCATACCCTCCACAAAAGCAAAGTAGGTATATTTTATGTATGTAAATGGCTGGGAAAATGTCCATGGTTTAGTTTTATATGATTTGTTGTGGCTACTATTCTTCTGAACCTCGAAATGTGATAAAACCAGGGTATATTAGGTATAATTTAACATATTTTTTTTTTAATAGAAAGTATTATTGTTATTATCATACGTTTGCTTGCCACTTTTTTTATATAAAACACCACTATGTGTGAATGTTCTCTGGATATGTTCTCTTTTGAAGATACAGTTGCCTACAGAAAATGCTGTTACTTTGTGTCCATGGCTTGGTCGCGTAATATCAGCTATTGTATAATTTTGAGAAGCAATAAAAAGTTATCTTTACCATCAGTACTTTTCATGATCACTGAAACAACATTTGTTGATACCTGTAATAAAAAAAAACAAGGGTTTTCTACATGCTTTTTTAAATGAAAGGCAACACCTGAAAGAAACTTTATTTACAGCAATATATAACTTAGTGCTTGTCTTAACCCACTTCGACGGTACAGTGGAAACAATGTTTGAATTGTAACCTTGAGGTCAGTTGTAGCGGAAACTTTGGATTTTCGGTATGCCGAGTCCAGTGTCTGCAAGGTGCATTTGTTCGTAGAGATAAAAAGAAAGGCTGCCATCTGCCACTGCTGTCTTGGGATCGACTGCAAACAGAAAAAAAAAAACCACTCTTTAAAACTCTGAAATTAATTGGAGAAAAAAGCTCTATATATATATATATATATATATATATATATATATATATATATATATATATATATATATATATATATATATATATTTAAATTACTTAATTGTCATTAAGTTTTGATACATAATTTAACGTTTAGTTTTAATCCTCATGGATTCTTTAGTTCGACGAGTTTTTTACATAAGAAATAACTCAATAGAAGAAATAAGGCGTGCATTCCATCGTCAATTTAACAACAACAATAGGGATCAGGCTCCAAACCGTAAGTCTGTTATGTCATGGATTCACCACTGGCGTGAAAATGGTTCTGTTTTAAGAAACCTGGACGTCGAAGAACAATTTGTACTCCTGAAACTATTGAACGAGTCAGAACTGCGTTTACGAAAGGTCCCACAAGGTCTGCTAATAGGCAATCCCTTATTTTCGGATTATCAAAAGGGAGCCTACATTGAATTCTTTACAAGGACTTTAAATTTCATTCGTACAAATACCAAATGGTGCAAAATCTAAGTTATCAAGATAAACAAGCCAGATTAGCTTTTTGCCAAGAATTTTTAAATTTACATCGACGAGACATCCACAGTCTTGTGGAGTGATGAGGCAAATTTTTATTTGAACGGCATGGTTAATAAATTAAATTTTAGGCATTGGTCAAACGAAAATCCTTATGAAATCATTAGAAACAATCTCCATAATCCAAAAGTTATTGTTTGGTGTGCGTTAGGATCATTTGGCATTATTGGTCCTTATTTTTTTGAAGATCGAAATAATCATCCTTTAATAGTGACGCCCGAGCGTTACGTAATTATGCTAGAAATGTTTTTTATTCCTGATTTAGAAAGAAAGGGATTACTAAATTATGCGTTATTATTCCAACAAGATGAAGCAACAGCCCATACCGCTAGAAACTCTATGAGAATTCTGCGAGAAGGGTTTAATGGGCGACTCATTTGACGATTTGAGGTTTAGATTGGCCTTCTAGGTCGGACTTGACTGCAACAGACTTTTTTCTGCGGGGCTATTTAAAGGCGAAGGTTTTTGCAACTCGTCCACAAAACATCCAAGAACTCAGCTGCCGAATTGCTGAAGATATCTGGCCAATAGATCAGATTTTGCTTCATCGTATTATAAATCATTTCTTATCCAATCTTAAGAAGTGCATTGAAGTTGATGGCGATCACTTAAAAGACGTAATTTTTAAAAGTTAGGAGTAGATTGTAATTAAGTGTAACAAAATGTTTTTTTAGTTTTAAGAATTTTATTTAGCTATTAAAATGGGTAGTCTATTATAGGGAACTCTGTATATACAAGCTTTCTCAAAAGAACCGGAACGGACAAATGTCTCGGTAACGGATTAACATAGCGTTATGAAATTGGTATACGGAGGTTATCAGTAGTGCCGGATCTAAAAATAATATTTACGACGTTGCCAATTTTATAGTTTTTCCGATAGATCTCGAAACTTTATTTTTTTTTAAATGCAATGGTATGATAGTTTTTTTCTAAAAGAACTGAAGTATAAAATATCAAGTGGCCTTTTGCAAACAGCTAATCAACAATTACCACGATAAATTTAACAAAAAAACATTTTACCTTAATAACGATTTAAGTAACTTTCAGAATATGACAGATGGTTGACAACAATAATAATGACAAAAATCTTTTTTGGCTTTTTCGCAACTGAATAAAAATATTTAACTTTAAATTAATTGAAGCAAATATTTAATATAATTACATACCTCAACATGTAGACTAGTCCGTCTATGGAATGTTTCGATACATAATATAAACAATATTATTTAAGCAAGCATAAGAAATTATATCATTTACCTTAAGTTTTTATAGACACATAGTAATTGTACAAATACTTTCATCCTATCGGAACTCATCAGTGCGTCGATCGTAAGAGAAAAACATTAAATAATAGAAAAGAATTCTTTTCTATTATTTAATGTCAACTACAGCTTGTAAAAAATGGCTCCAGAAATTACTTTTTCCTATTCAGAGCAGAACCAGTCCCCCTACCCAACACGGATTCCTCCCTCAGCGATCTACCAAAATCTGTGCTTTCCTAACTACTTGACTATCGCGGTAAAAGCAAATGGCCGATATTCCAAATATCACAGTCCACTGTTATACATCAACGACTTGTATTCACGTATAAAAACAAACATTTCCTTTTTTGCTGATGACCCCAAAAGTATGGATGATAAAATGGCACATTAAATTCTGAAAAATTAATGGTTCTTTATATTCTACTTATAGAGTTTATCATTCAAGATAGAAGAAAACGTTGAATATAAAAATTATTTGGTTTTACCTGCACTATCAGAATCGGTCAGCAAAATAAACAAAAAACAATTCGAAAGTAAAAAATTTAACATCGAATTTGTTATTTTAAATGGAACACTCTGTATAATATTATTTCAACAAATGGCCGGGCATATTTTTACTGATTATAAAAATATCAGGTTTGATACCTTTATGTTTAAAGACAACAAAGAAAATTGACAAAAAACCCTTCCACAAGGAGCAATGTATTAGAAAAATGGGCAATGTATTAGAAAGATAGAAGACATAAACATAAGTGAAGTCATTAGAAAGGATAACACTGCCTCTTATAGCAGGGTTTTTGCCAATTTCCTTGGTGGTGTTTAAAGATAAGGGTATCAAATCTGGTATTTTTATAATCAGCAAGAAGATGCCCATTTATTGAAATAATATTATCTAGGGTGTTCCATTCAAAATAACAAAGTCAGTTCTCAATCTTTTACTTTCCAATTGTTTTTTGCTTATTTTGTTCACAGATTTTGATGGTTCAGGTTAAAACTAACTTTTATATTAACAGTTTCTTATCTTGAATAATAAACTCTGTAAGTGGGTGTCAAAATATACCTTAACACCCTGTACAATATACAGGGTGTTCTCAGATGAGGTTACCTATACCACAAATGAACCTAATTTTTAGTCTTTAGAAAAAAGTTATTCTTTATAAAAAGTTTTGCTTGTTGAAAAATCCATTTCATGTTGCGAAAAAAATTGTTTTGTTATAGAGACCTCAAAAACATGTATTTTACCTACCTATATTTCTTTTTTTATAAGAAAAAAGGAAAATGCTATCAGAAAAATTTGCTTAGAATCACTTCCACAGTCAGAATCTATATGTTCAATTATTTTATTTTTGTAAGGTACATGGTACAGGTACATTGACAATAGTAAAAATGTAAACACATGTAAACCAATAAAAGACTACTACTGCTACTATTAGAAAGCGCTGACAGTTACTTGTACAGTTCTACAAACGAATAATGACAATTAAAAAAAATATATGGTATGTTTAACATACAGGTGAAAAATTTAATATCTTAAGCCTTAGGGAAAAGGACTATGTAACTAATATTCATTTGAAATTTTAGAATGTGTCTTTGGGGGGGGGGGGGGGGGATTCTAAGCACCTTGTGAATAACAATATAAGCAAAACATTAAGAAATCATGGTTCTTGGGATTAGACTGTGTCAAATTGGAATTACTATCCTACGTTTCGCCTTCGATTACACGAGGTATCTTCAGGGATATTTGCTCCACGAGATCTGAACACTGTGTTAACATTGGTTTCCACGTGTGATGTAGACCATAACCCATATCTTTATTGAAGTTTTTTTTGTATGTTTAATAGATTCTGTAATTTTTCATTTATAAAGTCCTGGAACCGACTCTAGAACCTTGGTCTGTTTTACATTTATAACATATCCAGTAGTATGATGGTTTTTTTCTACAGCAGATTGAATAATTTGTTTCTTTTTAATGCATTGTTTATGTTCTTTAACTCCAGTGGTTATTGAGCATCCTGTTTCTCCCACATACACTTCTCCACAGGAACATGGAATTTTACATACTTCTTCTGTTTGAAAAGGTACAACATCTTCCAGGGACTGCGAGCATTGTCCAATCTTTTTATCTGTATTGAAGATTGTACGTATGTTGGACCGCCAAAGTAATTTTCCTATTTTTTCTCTGTAAATGCATTTAAGTATCTATTTGCATGTGTCGGTTTTCTATACCCAGAGTATCCTAATGTACCATTTTCCTTCCCTTGAACAAATACATCTAGAGAAGGAATTGTTCCATTGTAAATTTAATATTGTTATGTGGTTGACTAAGGTGGTCCAGAAAAATGAGATTATCCTATCCATGAGGCCTAACAACAAAAGTATCAAGAACATACCTGAACCAGTGTTTAGGTTTTAGTGGAGTGGATTTTAAAGTAATATCCTCAAGGGTCTTCATAGAGCCGGATAGTAATTCCAATTTAACACACATTTCTTAATTGATCAAAATCTTCTTTTCTAAGCAAAACATATTTATTAAAAATGACTTTTTGTAGAAAAACTGAAAATTATTTCATTTGTGGTATAGTTTCTTTGCTACTTCCCTCGTAAAAGGAAGTATTGTAATCATGAAAAAATCACCCTCCAAATTTTTCAGATTTTTACGTTTTAACGTCCCTAGATGCCAAAAAATATATGTTTTATCAATTCCGTCAGTCTGTTAGTTGGCGACATAGCTTAAAAACTACTTACTCGATTGACTTCAAATTTTAATCAAACATTAAGGGTCATATGGGCATGACCTGGTAATATATTGATACAAACCTAGTATGGCGGAACAAGATGGAGGCCTACTGAAGCGTTAAAAAATTATTACTAAAAAACTAATTATCCAATTTACCTAAATTTTTGCACAAAAATGTGTTATGTTAGAAATGAACTAGTACCATTTTGATATGAATCCAAGATAGCAAAACAAAATGGCGGCTTGTTTAAAAAATCAGCCTGAAAACTATGTATTAGATTAATTACAAATTGTGTGCAAACATTAAGCGTCATATAGAATTTATGATGGCGCAAAACAAAATGGAGACTAAAAAAATCTTCTTATTCAACCGACTTTAAATTTTAGAGAAAAATAAAATGTGATATAGGGATAAACTGGTACGAATTCAATATGGTGGAACAAAATGGTGCCCAATATAAATTTTTGTAGACAGTATATATGTGTTACTAAATGACTATGTACCAAACTAAATTGGGTCACACTTCACTATTCCTAATAACACGAAAGATTCATAATGAATGGGTAATGGAAATTTAACAATTTTTATATATTTTAATTTTCTCATTTATTTTATTTATAAATAATACCATGAGATTGGATTAGAAAATAAGTGTGGTTTGTTTTAAGAGTAATACTGTTAATGCATAGGATAACAGACAAACTTTACAGAAAATCAGTTTGCATGAAATGTGCCAAATTTTTAATATGCTGTATGTCTAGACCTACTGAACAAAAGGCCCGTCAAAATTTATATTCAAATTTAAAATTCAAGACTCTGAGAGTCTACAATTTAGACGGCTTGATTTAGAGGAAAACTAACTTCACATAATATAACTTTTCGTTTATGAATCTTAATTTTTGGATACACTGAGAGTTCATACTATAAGTAAATCAACAAGAAACAAACAATTAATTCAACTCAAAATATTGAAATTATTAATTTAAACTTGAAATATGGGCCCTCTGTTTAAAATAAGTATTGTACCACGTTTTTTTGGGACACCTTGTACAAATAAAAATATCTTTACATTTATTTTTTATGGGTAATAACTAACGAGATATTCGACAATTACACACTAAATGAACCCCTGTACTTGAACTTATCTATGTAACTCTTTTTTAATGGCAAATAAAGTTAAGTTTAACGAACTTAAGTGTAAAAATATATTTTTCTACAAGAAACACTTTTTATCAAGAAAAACTTTTTATAGAAAAATCAATTTTTGGCCTATTTGTCCTATTGTTAATCCCATTCGTAGACACCCTCTATATTTCAGATTTAAATCTTTCCAAATATATTTTAGCCCTTTTCAAAGAGCTAAAACAAACTCAAGCTAATCAAATATTGCTAGTATATAACTTAAAAGCTAATATTAAATTATTTTTATCAAAAAATGCTAAAAAATTACCCTTCAGAGGGATAGTTCCAAAATAGCTCATATGATTTTGATGTGCCATGTTTTTATTTAATAATATATACCATTACAGTTCATTATAATTAGGCTTCCGAAACTCTTATTCTGTCTATGAGTTTTCTTGAATTGCAACAATAGAACTCATTACACAATCATATGGGCAGAATTTTAGATCCAATATTTGCTGATGACTTCGTTAATGTTTTAATTTGACCTTCTGATTTTCCCCTCGTAAATAATGACCCATATCATCCAGAGATTGAAGTGAAGTGCAAAATTAAATATGTTCCTCCAATTAAAAATTACAATCAAGTGAGTGTTTATCAGAAAACATAAAATATTTTTGGACATTTGTACGTAACTTAAGAAGGGACTCCAATTTGCCCAATGTCATGAGTTATGACAATGAGGAAATTATTGGTTCAAATAACATCGCAAATGCTTTTGCTACTCACTTTCAGTCCTGCTATTCTCACCACCCCAATTTGGATTTTGAGATTGGTCCCATAAGTTGTTCGGGAAAACTATTATCAACATATTGTTTTACCGAGGCAGAAATCTGTAAAATAAAGGGCCTTGATCTCTCCAAGAAGGCTGGTCCAGATGGAATCTCCACTATTCTATTGGTAAGATGTTGTCAGTCATTGTCTCAGCCTCTGTGAATAATTTTTCAGAGATCCTTCAATCTAGATTCCTTTCCTGAAATTTGGAAGTTTTCTACTTGTCAGGTGGTGCCACACTAATTATCTGCATCTTAACATTTCTAAATGTAAAGTTCTTCATTTCCATTAACGAATTAATCCCATATACTCCACCTACCTCACAGATGATATACATCTTCAAGTTGTTACTTCTTTCACCGATCTGAGTGTTATTTTTGATGAAAATTTAACTTTTAATCTGCATGTTGATAGCATTGTACTTAAGAGTTTTAGATTGCTGGGCTTTATAAAACGACATACAAAGCATGTGACTGATACCAAAGCAATTGGGTCTGTTTATAACTCACAGGTTAGGAGCGTTTTGGAATACTGTTCTGCAATCAAAGTTTGTGAATATTGGTTTGTGTTTAGAAAGTGATTTTACGCCATGTGTTGAATTTGGTGGAAACAAGAACCAATTTATTGTTCTAAGTAAGGATGATTGGAAAGACCTACTAAAATATCAGGGTGTTAAAACAAATTACTTTTTCTCATCAAACGCCTTCAAGAAACTATATTTTTGAAAAATATGTCCATTCTTTTTGAGAAATTTGGTGAAATGCCAATAGTGAGCATTACAAAACATGATGATTACGTCTGTTTTGGAAATGAAACTGTGCAGATTATGGGAACAAATACCTTTAATCGAATACAAAAACAGCAATTTAACAGTTACTTCGACATTTTTAAGAACAGTCTGTTTTCCGAAACCAATTGTCTTCAAAAAGTATATGATACTCTGTCGCCAAGTGAAAACCCCAATAGTGAGAATGTTTGTACTATGCTGGAATTATTACTAATGCATCCACTCCAGCTCGATTAAGAGAAAGAAAATATTATGAAGAAATCAGTAAGTTTTGATGAAACTAAAAATCAACTTCATACAATGCATGCATGGACGTTTGCATATAGAAAATCCCATATGTCGCCTCAAGAGTTTCTAGACCAACAACATTTTAAAAGACGAATTGAATTATGTGAAATTATTTTAAAACCTGTTTTAAATAATATGTTAAATAGGATTATAAAATTAAACAATATTAATATAAAAAATGTGTTTTATTGATGAATATTTTACAAAATATCCTTTTTTAATATCCATGAGTTATGTGTTTTGTCTAATCCCAACCATTTAACTAACACCTTATTTCCTTTTCTTCATATTACTTTTTCCATTAAGCAGTCCTTCATATTAGTGTCACATTGACAGAAGCGAAATAGATTTGCAAAATACCTCTTATATAAATTTAATTTTCCATATCAAGATCTGACATATAATACAAGAGCTCTTCTTTGTGGTCTGCAAACCCTAGAGTTTCGAAGAAAGAAGGCACTTCTTATTTTTCTACATAAATTGGACAATGGAGGGATTGACTGTGGAATATTGCTGGAGTCGGTCTTATTTTTGGTTCCTATTAGGAGAACGAGACAATCTCAACTACTTTTCAGAAAGATACCACTGTACAAATTATGGGTTTAGCGCATTTGTTGACCGGCTAGTATGCAACTACAACTGGTTTTGTGATGTCTTCTGTCTGTCCTGTAATCTTTCTAGTGCACGTAGATTCTGTGTAAATTTGTTACATTTATGTATTATGTTAAATTTGAAGCTTAAATTGTTTTAACATTGTATATCCTTTTTTTTTTATTTACCTGTTTTTCCTAGGGTTATTTGAATTGATACTTTTTTGACGTTATTTGCGAATTCGTACCATTTGGAATGTTTAGCATTCTGCAGTGTACCTTTCAGAAGGCCCACTTGTCCGATGCGTGCACCGGCGACGTTCTTATATTATTATTATAACTAAGAGTTTTAATAACATAGAGTATCAACAGAGTATCTGTGGTTCTTAAAAAAAATAATTTTTAACATACTTTCTGGTGGTAAAACTAAGGTTGTAAGAATTCTGGTGTATGAAGCACCCCACACTATGAAGCTGTAACATAGATGATGCTCACCTATGGCCTTGTTTTGGAACCACATTTTAATTAATTCCATATTTCCAATTAACTTATTACTATTGTTTTTTATGTTCCATTCTTTTACTTGTTTATTAGATTTTATATAGTATATTAGTAGTTAGTGAGGCAAAATGATTGTCACTGCGAGATGTACATTTTTAAGACAATACACGGTGTTAAAATAAAATTTAATTATTGATTGTATATATATATATATATATATATATATATAAAATATCACAAATCTTAGGCATAAACTGCCTTAACTGACACAATTTCTAATACAATTTTTTGATTTTCAACATGCTAAGGCCACTTCATTTGCCAATCAAAAACTACTCCTCAATACTTTATTTATTTTTAAGCACGCGGATATTTCCACTGCTATTGGGAAGTCTGAAAATTAAGACTGTATAACTAAGCCCTTTCTTTTTTATGTTGAGTGTCAGTAATTGATATTTTTAATTCGGGCAATTGTTGATTCAGCTCTCCCACAAATCACCACAAACATAGTAAAAAGGAATAGCCCCACAATTATCCCTTGTCCCACACCATACTCCATTAGACAATCAACACTGAGGAAGTACTTTGAATTGCAACAAAAAATTGACAGTCGACTCAGCATGCCACAACCATGATATATAGTTGGGACACACCAAGGAACAATAGAGGGTCCATATATTATTAAAAGAAAATTCTATATAACTTCTCAGTACATGCCTAGGGATCCCCATACTTTTTAATGGTTATTTTAGAAAAGTGTTTATTGAAGCTCATGTTTTTCAAATACCACACCCTTACTACTTTAACATCACAAAGGTTCTTCCCATTGATGGGTGAAACTTCTTCATTCCCGTAAAGAAACTAACAAAGTTGCATTTCGCCATACTTAGTAAAAGGGTATTTAACCTGGACCAATCCCACAGGCTATTTGAGTCTTTTTTGAATCCTCGTTCCTCCAGTATTCAATCGGCACATTTTCAAGTCATCAGCAAATAAAATAACCTTCAATAGCTGAGGAGCGCAGTGTGACACCTGAGGGTCACTTGACAGAATTTCGAATTTCTCAGATACAAAGTTATTTATCTTCAGGCTCTGTGTGCAGCCACTCGGAGAACTTTCCCACAACCTAATTATGGAAATGTAAAAACCGGTTGCTTCGAGCTTGGCAAACAAAATGAAAAGAATGACTATCAAAGGCTTTGGAAAAGTCTGTATATACTACATAGTCACTCTGGACTCCAATTTTCAAAGCCTCCAATAGGTCAATTTCATATTGGACCAATTTATCTGTGGCCGATTTATTTTGACAGAGACAACTATTAGATTCTCAGCACACATTGCACCCCGAATATATAATCTAATGCCAAATGCCCAAAGAAATGCTAGAAAAGTTAAAGATTTTACAAAACAGTGCAAACGATTTATACATGGAACTTATACCCAAATATTAAACCTGTACAAAAACATTTGATCAAATTTACAACTTTATTTACCAAAATTTATTTGTACATACCTAATTGCCCAATCAGCACAGGTTTTTTGAATTCGATACCCACTTATAGTAATCCCATTTATTAATATATATGTATACAGTACAGCCTAATTAATCCACACTTACAGTAATACAGATGAAGAGTTTCTTGACACATAATTTGAATTCTTTTATTGCCGTTTATATAAATACAAATATAGGGTCGTCAAAAAATTTCACCTAGCAACATAGAATGAGCAAAAATGTATTGTAAAAATACAAAGATTAAAGACAAAAATATTACAAACTACAATTTAAGGGGACTTTCGCTTAGTCATGAAAAGAATCATTCTGTAATCCTATCAGTACTACCACAGACACCTTAAGTATATAAACCAAGAATTAACAATAGAACACAAACTAAGAAACTAATGACACTAGCAGTATATACAATGGTAGCTAAGGATGTCACTCCTGCCATCCTGGTGGGCAAATATTCTTCTATAGAATAAAAACGATGGGAGCTAAAAAATGTATTAGTTTTCATTCAAAATCACTTTCACTTCTTACTGATAGAATCAGAGCGTTAAATACATTTATCCCTAAATAAAATAAACCTCTTTCAAAAAGAGTTGTAGAGTGCCTTGGTACCACCAAATCGCCCCTGTCCCTTGTTTGAAAGCTGGTTGTTTTAACAGGATCGTTACAGGCAACATTTCTAAAGACGAGACAACATAAGTGAAAGAGGCACAGTGAGAAAACTGTCAAAACCTGTAACTCATAAAATAGAGGAGCACAGTTATTAAAATACTCAGCTCTACAGAGTATTCTAATAATTCTTTTTTGCTGTAAAAAGACACGAGACGTTCATTATCAAAATTTTCGTTCACAGTTAGACCCAAAAGTTTAACATTATGCACCTGCTCAATGATATTACCGACCCTATTTAATACAAAATGTTTATCTTGCTTAGTTCTGTTTTGATACTGCACAAAACGAGGAGGTTTTTTAGCACCATTCTTGCATTTTATTAGCTGCCAAGCAGGCTAGTTCAATAGAAATTTTTATATATATATAAATATAATTGAAAGCCCTGTACATAATGTTATAAGAACAATTTGTATGTATTCAACATATAAAGTTTTAGTACTTTTGTTGAAAAAACGTATGTAAGCTTTTTGTTTGGTATTACATTTTTAGTAAAGACCAGGGGCGGTTTCTTCCTTGGTTCATTTGTGCAATGAACACCCAAAATTTCAACAAAGTTTGGAAATCATATGAACAGCATGAAAATATAACTTCATATTTTATTACTCTAATTATTTTCGGAAATGTTAACCTTTATTTGTTTCAAGCGCCACGGAATATTTTCATTTTAACAAGCTCTAGCCGGTGTGATATTCGGAATGAACGCGCGATGTATTCGCGGACGCAAATGGTTAGAAAGAGAATTAGTCAAAAATGTTAATTTTTAGCATAATCAGAATCACGCTTAAACATAATTTCTTTTCAGCGCGATCTTGTTAGTCTTGTCGCAGCAGTGTAGAGTCAAAAATGGAATAGTGTTCAGTGGAATTTATTCAGAAACTCACATAATTTTGAACAGCCAGTAAGTATTAAAAAGAATGGACCACCCCGGCCTGAGATTCCCGATCGCGGTTCCAGAAACAAACAAAATATAGCGGTTTGTTTACAAATAGGAAACAGCGAAATTATTTATTTTTATCACTAAATATATGATTTTTATAGTCTTCTAGTGTCGTCTCTGGTTCTGTGTTTGATATTATTTGGGTTTTTGCATACTTTAAGGTTGGTGTTAAAAGTTTAATGAAAAATGTCAAATTGCTTATAATATCTATTAAAAAAGAAAGTTTTGCACATAAATTGCTAATTGCTTTTCCACATCGGTTGTTATTATTTTTTTTATTAATTTAGTATCAAAATTTATATTATGGCTACGAAACAACACTTGCAACGAAATAATATTTTTCAAGATACATCAAAATCAGTTCAAAATGACATATTAGATGCCATTTTAATAGTTTGCCAAGAAGAGAAAAAAACAGGTATCAAAAGCGCGGTTTGTAGTGATTTAGTGTGATGAAACCACTGATATTTCTATGGAACAGCAACTTATTTTAAGATATGAACGAAATGGACATATTGAAAAACGTTTTTGAAAAATTTTAAAACGTCTCAGATAGTACCAATGACATCGCCAGAGAAATTAAGACAGAGTTGTAATTTTTTAATGTTTCCACAAATCCACTAGTAGGTCAAAGCTGTGATGGAGCCGCGTCATGTCAGGAAGGGAAGGGGGTGTACAAAGTATTATAAGATAAAATATCCATACGCGTTCTATGTACCAATTTAATTTAATTTTACAGAAAAGCGTTTGTATCAATAGAAATGTAGCAAATGTTTTTGCCAATTTACACGCATTTCGAACTTTTTTCTTTTTTAAGAACAGCAAAACGAACTGGCGTGCCAGAACACAGTGAAAAAAAGGATTCCTGTAGCATCAGCAACAAGATGAAATTTTAACACATGTAATGTGAGAGGTGAATGAAAACAAATAGCACCTAAGAACTTGTTTAGAAAGTATATTAGACACCTCTGGAAAGGACTTTAATACAATTAACCAAACTCAGACATTATTGGGTTATTTAAATAATGAATATTTTAGTTATTGGTTTACATTTTTTACTCAAATAATAGAACACTGCGAAATGCTTTTTAAAGAATTTCAATCTCGGTGTTTGGATGCTGTTAAAATAAACATAATTTTAAACAGTTTGGCAACACAGGAAGTGTATGATATCCTCATTAAGCAGGCTAAAGATCACTTTCAGTTTACACATCACCTCCTAGCATCAAAACTTTTTTCTCTGAGAATTTAAGGAATATGAAGAAAATTTTCCTACAAATGATTTATAAAGTTACACAACCTGTAACTTTTTTGAGAAAGACAAGCTTAAAAGTGAGTTGTGTATTATTTATGGCAGAAAAGATTTCCATCATGCAGGGACCATAGTACCAATTTTGGAGTTTTCGCAAAAACAAAAGCCGTAGAATGGATTTTTTTGTACAAATAAACAATAAACTACACACAATGTTCATCAAGCTCTTTTTATAGTAGGTGGCTACATATTTTTGCATTTTTTTTATAATTTATTGTTGATCTTTCTTCGCGTGTTAAGTTGATTATTGTATACAATGTTTGATTAAATTTTTTATTACATACCGAATTAAAAAATATTAAAATCGCACAAGCCGCCACTGGTAAAGAATTATAGATTACGGAGAACAGCACAACAGATAGATATGCAGACATTTTTTCCTAATATCCACTAATCTGGACAAATCGGCAATTCGACAAACCCCTTGCATTTAACTGTCCAGATTAAAGAGGCTATACTGTATACAGTGTGTAACAAAAGTAAGGAAACGGCGAAATATCTCAGGTACCGCTTACCTGATCCAACGGCGAATTCTGCATTGATGCCAAGTTTACCGTTTTTCTGTTATAAAAGGATTTTTAATGAAATTCTCTATATTATATTACTTTTTTAAAATCTGCGTAAAATTCTCAATACTTTTTATTAAGAGCATTTTTTAGAAAAGTCAACATTTTTTGCGGATATGTTTAACAATGTCAGTTTGGTTGATTTACAAAAATGGATCGTTAAACTGAAACCTAAAGAATTGAAATTTTAATTATACTTACAGTTATTTGGAAATAGTTCTGCAATAGTTGCGACAATTTCAGTCCTTAAAAGATTCAAATATCTTTCTCCAGTTAATGTTTCTTCCATGAAAAAGAGACCAATTATTTTTGCACCCTTTATACCACACCAAACATTTATCTTTTGAGGGAATTGGGTATGATTCTCAAGTATCCAATGTGGATTTTTGCTGGCACATTATGCCTGTTAACTTTTCCATTAAAAAAAAGTTTCTTCGTACAAAAAAATAATTTGACAATACAATACAATCTCTTTATTTCACAAAAATATCATCATACAATATTATGTTCAATGAAATTGAAGGAAGTGACGTCAAAGAAAAATTACATAAAACTCCACAAAATGCAACCTACTTTGACATAATTAAATTAAAAAGAGCAATAAAATGTCACTAATAGATGAAATGTTACAATGCACAATGCTAACATATTCAAATTCAAATTCCTTTATTCACAAATAGATCACAGTGTGACATGTGTTTCGTCGAAGATTATCAAAGTAAAATACATATAATAATATAATAGGTTAAGAATAATACTACAACATACCTAATCAAGTTAAAAGTGAAATAAAATAGTGTAAAAGTTAAAATACAAATACAAAATACAAGTCAGAATATTTCAAGATCATACAAAGTTTCTAGAGAAAAACTCATTCAAACTGTAAATGGGATCCCTACAAAGCAAGTCAAATAGTTTTCTTTTAAAAGATTTTAAATTTATAGTTTGTCTGAGTTCAATCGGCAAGTGATTATATATTTTTAAGGGCATTACAAGGGAACTTTTAGCAGTGCAGGTAGTCTTAAGTCGGAAGCATTTCTGAGTGGATAGCAGTGAGGCATGTCATCAACCAGAGTAAAAGAGTTAAGATTCTTACGAATGTACAGGGCACATTGAAGTATATAAATTGATACAACTGATACATTGATACAACAAATATATGACATCACTACATAAATGACTGACAAAAGTACAGATACACAATAATTTCAGAAGTTATAATTTAAAAATTCTTCAACAGAATAAGCTTCCACAGTTAACAGAATTTCAAGGACTTTACATTTAAAATACTTAAAGTTTACCTCAGTTTTAATCTCACTTTTACTAAAAAACTTGATGCAAGAATAAGTGGGGCACCTTTCAGTTGCTGTGAGCCTATGTTTGGGAATGTTGTACCCAACTGTGCGAGTATTGAAAGGGTGTTGAATTTCAAATGATACAAATTTGTCTTTATTTCTAAAAAGAAACACCAAACACTCAGATATATATAAGCCAGGAAGGGTGAGAATCCTTAAATCCCGAAACTTACCACGACACGAATCCCTAGATTTTAAGTTTAACATTGTTCTTATTGCCCTTTTCTGAGCGACGAAAGCTCTATGAACATCAGAGCTTCATCCCCAGAATATAACTCCGTATCGAAGGATAGAGTGAATATTTGCAAAATATAATAATAATAATAATAATATTTTTATTTCCAAAAAAAAATACATCTTATATAGTATAACCTATTACAATTCTGTACACTATAAGTTACAACTTGCCTAGGGTACAAAACAGTACTAAAATATGTGCTATCTATTCTTTAATTGTAACAAATTTCTGCTTAACAATATAATAGTAGTTTTTTTTTTGCCTATAATTATAACAGTAGAGGTAGCTTGCCAACTATAAAAGCATAATTGCATCTAATCCACTCACTAACAAGGAACATGAAATGTTTTACATTAGTTATATTCCTAATATTATTTGGAATCAAATTATATATTCTAGGGCCAATGAATAATATGTGTCTCTGTGTTGATGCATGACTGGAGCCAGCAATCATAAGATTTTTACTAGTTATATTACGGGTGACAATACTGTGATGAACAGGGTTTTTATATTTGTTGGATACTTTATATAAAGCTGTCTTAATGTTAACAGTCCAGAGTCAATAAATAGTTGCTCAGTAGGATAACATCTCTGTTTCCTCATAATAACCTTCAATATATATTTTTGAGTTATAAACAGATGATCCATAATGCCACTGTGCGTACTACCCCAGACACTAATTGCATAAGTAATAATTGATTCAATCAATGATTGATAGACCATTTTTAAGAGATTTTGAGATAAGAATTCTCTCAACTGATAAAATTTATATATGGTTTTTCGTATCTTCTGAGTAATGTAATCAATGTGAACATTATATTTTAAATTAAAGTCAATATACAGTCCTAGGTATTTGATACTTTTTTTGCTTTCAATGCGACTATTACAAGAACAGTGATTCTCATTCAACAAACATTTATACTCATGGATCTGTAAATAAGGTAAAGTCTCAGTGAACTTATTTTTAGTTGAAAAAGCTAAATAATGTGTTTTATTTTGGTTTAGGGTTAGTAAGTTTTGATCAAGCCACAGCTTAATGGTTGAGATATATTTTTCAGATTTTTGAAATACTTGCTGCCAAGTTACATCTCTTATCAGTATAACGGTATCGTCTGCATAGCACACACAGGAGCAATCTGACACAGGCAGTATATTTGTTATATCATTTATATAAATATAAAAGAGAATAGGGCCCAGTACCGTGCCCTGCGGCACACCGCATTCTACCTCATCCTTTTTGCTTAATATCCTGTTTATTTTTACACATTGAGATCTATTATTTAAATATGATTCAAACAATTTTAGTACAATTCCTCTGATTCCAACATTTTCCATTTTTTGAAGTAGAATGTGGTGATCCACAGTGTCAAAGGCACGGGCTAGATCTAGAAATATGCCTACAGTTTTATAACCCTTGTTGAAATTTTCAATTACATACTCTGTTACATGTTGAATCGCATTTTCAGTGCTAATACCAGCACGAAATCCATACTGCGAGGATGACAGAATATTATTTTCAT
This sequence comes from Kuschelorhynchus macadamiae, assembly GCA_030620095.1. NCBI lineage: Eukaryota > Metazoa > Arthropoda > Insecta > Coleoptera > Curculionidae > Kuschelorhynchus > Kuschelorhynchus macadamiae. The sequence continues at coordinate 106,141 of JAUTXW010004484.1, read as the reverse complement.
TTAGAAATTTGAATAGTCTTAAATTTATACATTTTTCGAATAGTTTATTCAGACAATTTGTTACTGCTATGGGTCGATAGTTTTCTTTATTTGTTCTGTCACCAGACTTAAACACCGGAGTAATAATTGAATGTTTTAAAGAGTCGGGGTATATGCCTTTTTTAAAGATTAAATTCACTAGATGTAAGAGTGGCTTCATTATTTCCACATGATTCATTTTAATCACTACCGAGGGAATATTGTCATACTCGCAGGATGTTTTTGTTTTTAGGCTATTTATTTGATCAAGCAGTTGAGATTCAGATATTGGAGCAAGAAACATTGAGTTAACAATAATATTCTTTTTAAATTTATAGTCGTTGCCCTTAATTTTATTTGCTAGCGACTTACCCATATTAACATAATAATCAAGAAATATGTCTGCTATCATATTACTGTCTTTAACCTGTTTCCCATTATCTACAATATAGTTAATGTCAGAATTATTATTTTTTGAGTCATTGCCAGCTTCCCTAATCACCCCCCATGTACCCCTAATATTGTTTTTGTTTTCTATTAATTTATTTTTATAGTGACTATATTTAGCTTTTTTTATTAGGTTGGTAAGTGAATTTCTATATATCCTAAATTGTTCTTGAGCATTTGTATTCAATGGATCATTAATTAATTTTTTCTTTAATTTATCGCGATTTTTTATAGATATTATGATACCCTGCGTGATCCACGGTTTTTTTTTTGTTATTCGCTTCCTTTTAGAGATAGCAGTAGCAGAGTTAATGATGTTCGAAATTTTCTTCATTAAAGTTACTGTACAAACATTAACATCTTCAGAGTTTAGTACATCGTCCCAACATTCAGCCTTAAGAGCATTACTAACAGTTTTATAGTCAAGTTTTTTTAGTTGTATTTCACTATTTAAATCTATATTTAGAATTATTGGGAGGTGATCAGAGAGCCCGCAATTCACAACAACAGGGTGAATTACAGCATATTCAAGTTTATTCTTGACAAAAAAATGATCAATGCAACTACTAGAATTGCCCTCAATCCTTGTATATGCATTTATGTGACTGATGTAACCGTGTCCAGTTAAGCAATTTAAATAATCAACTGTTATTCTTGATTCTTTATCCTTGATATTTATGTTTGTATCACCACAGAAGACTTCTAGGCTATAGTTTTCAAATGGGTTATGTAGGAGCTGATCCAGATCATTAATAAAAGAATTTGCATCCAGTGAAGGAAGTCTATAAATTGCAATAAGACCTATTCGAACATCGTTTTTAATCAGCGAGACTCTAAGAAACTTAGTCTGACCATACTGTAGTACTGCCATGATCGGGAACAACTCCGACCTAACTAGCACAACAGTACCGTCGCATTTATTTATTTGACTTTCATTATAGAAAATTTCAAAACCATCCAGTGCAAAATCCTGGAGACTCACAATTCTATTTGTCTCTGAGAGTATGATAACCTCCATGTCAATACTACTAGACTGCATGAAGGCAACCAAATTATCATAGTTTTTGTTTAAGCTACGTATATTAAAGTGTACAAGATTAATGTTAGTTTTATTATTTTTTAAAAATGGTATCTCACTAACGTCATCACAGTTATAGTTAAGTACAGGTTGCTGGTAGTCATCTAATATGTTAAACACAGCCATTGTTAAAATAAGTATATATTATAACTATATATTATAACCACTAGCTAGTGGATTTATGAGGAGTAAAAGTTTGCAATAAATTAGTCTGATAGTAGAATATTTATGTCACTTTCTTGCTTTACAATTTTTACCTCACCTTGATCGCATTTTCTGATAAAAACCTTTCCTCCCTTACACCAGACATACTTATATCCTTTTTTCTTTAATTCACGGGCTTTTCTAAAAAGGTCATTCTGCTCCTTAGTCAGGTCATCATTAAAGTACAGATATACTTCATCCCCTGGTATACCACAATCAGTAGACTTGATTCTTCCTTTATCTTTTCGACACATCATAAATTTATTTTTTAAATCTACTGATTTAAATTCGGTTATAATAGGAGAGTTGGGTTTATTTTTATTTGCTACCCTGACTGAGTAGTCTGCAGAGTTTAGAGCAGGATTTACATATTTCAGTGCCTTTGTAGCATTCTGTATAATTTCGTTTGTTGTACCATCAGTCTTGAATTTTAGGCCAACAATAAGCAAGTTATTTTTCCTTTTTTCATTATCATGTTCTTGAATGGGCTTCTTTAGTTTTATTAGTTCACCACTCAGTTTTTCATTTTCTCGTTTGAGTATATCTATCTCTCTTCTAAAGTTTGTATTAATCAATCTTTGTTCTTCATATTGTTCAGCGTAGAATTTTACATCATTCTTTAATTCACGAATATCGGCATTAAGGTCCTTTATGGATTTTACTAGTTGTTCAATATCTGTTTGGTTGTTTGCCTTGTTCTTTGAGCGATTCTGGTTAGATCCGCATTGATCAGCATGGGCATTATTAGAAGTATTGCCCGAAAGAGGAGCACCGAGGGAAACGCGTTTTACTTCACTATGTAAGCAGTTTTTGCATACCCAAGAGTGTGATCCCGATTTTTTGTTTTGGGTGCAAATTTTTTCAAATTCCACATTGGACAAGCCTGAACACCCTTTGTGAATCCATGAGCAGCAGCGCGAGCATTCTACTGCGTGCTGATTTGATCTCGGGGTTCTCTCACAAATTGAACAGTTTCCCTGTTCGGGCATTTGGTTGTGAAATTGCTTTACGGATTATGGGTATATAGCCACTCCCGTTTCCGGTCACCTTTTAAGGTTATGAAGAAGAAGTACTTCCTAACCTCAGATGCAATTGTCAATTTGTTTATAATTTTAGCGGGATATTTTGCCGAAAATAATTAGTTAATTATTGTTATTAGTTCACAATTTCAGGCGCCACAAACACTCTCCAGGTTGGAATGAACTTTTATCAACATCATGAAATACTACTATCACAAATATAAAGCACTTAACTTTAATATTTTAACTCAAATCACACGACGAAAACAAACAACAACTCTTGCTAACCTACATATAGCACATATACCGTCTTTCTGCTTTTAAGATTTACATACTTAGAGATAACATGCAGAGTTTAGCCTCTTGCATAATTCATTTACATGGGACACCCACTCTAGGTTCTGATTAATGTGGATCCCCAGAAATTTAATTCCTTCCTCCAAAGTCACCCTCTGAGAGCCAACCTGAGCCACGTTCGGGATATCGCTGTTCCTTTGCTTTGATCTAAAACAAATATAATGAGTTTTTTCCTTATTGAGAATCAACCTGTTAGCCATAAATCATTCCTGTGCTACCCTCAGTCTTTCATTGGAGATGCTAAGGAGGTCATTTAAGGCAGATCCAAATGTAAGTATATTGGTATCATCAGCAAAAACTTACAAGGTGAGTTCTTTCGTTCACTAAATCGGAGGACAAGTTGTTAACATAGAAAACAAACAGCAATGGCCCCATAACACTTCCCTGAGGAATGCCAACCCAAAGAATAGCCTCCTCAGAAAAGGGTCGCCCGCCATCTGCGTCGATCACAACCCTTTGTCTCCTATTGCATAGATATGACTTTACCCAATCCAATGCTGGTCCCCGAACTCCATATCGCTTCAGCTTCTCCAACATAATAACATGGCGATCAAAGGCCTTAGATAGATCTAAAAATATGCCCATCGACAAGGTTCTATTTTCCATAGCCTGTATAATCTTTTCAACAAAATCATAAACGGCTGTTTCTACCACCCTGCCCTTAAGATACCCATGTTGAGTGTGGCTAATTAATTTTTGGTCATAAAAAAACTCAACAGCCTGGAACACATTGCTACTTCAAATATTTTCGAGAACGATGATACTAAGCTGACTGGCCGGTAATTTTCAAGAATTGTTGGATCACCCTTTTTGTGTAGTGGTTTAACCAAAGCCAACTTCAAGGAATTTGGGAAGATTCCATATTTAAAAGAATTGTTGATCATGTGACAAAGTGGTGTAGCAAGTTCCTCAACAGTATCCTTTATGAGATTGCTAGATATTCCGTCCTGACCAGAACTGCATTTGCTCTTAAGACTTTTAATTATCCTAAGTACCTCATGAATTGTTACTGGTGTTAAGTAGAATGAGACACTATTATATTCAATATGTGAGTGATTACAAGTTACAAAATTTAGATTGGTATTGCAAAGTTCCATCATTATTTCAGAAAATTCCAAGAGCCTATCATGATTATCCTCAGAATAGAACTATGTGTTAATTTTACTTAAGGTAGATTTAGTTTGGATTTCTGTTAGGATATTTGTCATTAAAAATGTTACAAACATCTTGTAGATTTCGCATTATATCCTCATAACCAAGTATAATGAAAATGTCAATTCGTTGAGTTGCAATAATACAATACAGTACAATAAATTATGGATATTAGACCCTTATTTTCGCAAAAACTGTTGACTTTCATAAAGAGTGTTCTTAATAAAATGTATTGAGAATTTTAATATAAGATGTTCAATTAAAACCATTCGATCCGGCATAATTTCATACCTAAGCAAACATATTTTTAATAAATTCATGTAAGCAGTACCCGAGATATTTCTCTGTTTCTCTACTTCTGTTACACCCTGTATACACAATTTGTTAAAATATATTCTTGACACATTGTAATCATACTATACTCTAAATTTGTATGTTTATACCTTCCTTTTGTGCTTTTATTTTGGAATTTTTTGGTTTTTATTATTGTTATTATATTAAATACCAAAGAGAAAAGCAGAGACATACCCTTATTCCAAAATAAACATTTATCTATTTATTAATCAATGGACAGTGCCCAATTTTACAAATAGTATAAATAGACACAACAACATTCAAAAATTCCATAGAGACAAAAGAAAAAATAATTAAAAAAGAACAAATAGAAGTCTATCACATCAAAACAGTTAAATAAAACATATTCAAACAACAATGGGCCATTTCGCCGATTGCCTGAATTTCAATAATAATAAACTTAATACTATGTTACTATGCTAAGTAAATTTATGGGTTTTTACTGATTTATAAAATTTGTTGTTAGGCATAGAAAAGTCTACATCAATCCTGACAGAATTTGGTAGTCTTCACATCCTAGGTAGAGGAGAAAAATATCCATAATTCGTTTGGTGGAATTGTACATGAAAGGTTTTATGACTTCGAGTTGCCTTTGCCTGAATGTGAAGATCCACACTACCCAGAAGATCAGGGCAGTTTAGATTATTGTTTAATAAAATGTAAAGTACTTTTAAATCTTTTTTTGCTCTCCTCTCCTCCAGTGTATACTAAGTAGACATTCAAGAATTTATGTTAAGAATACTATTGGGTATCACAGCTGTTATATGACCCTAACGTGTTTTTTATACTTTTCTAATGCTTAGATTTATATAAAATTTTATACATTGATCAAAACAAAAATTGGGATAAATGAATACCCTGGCAAGCTCAGTACAATTTATTGTATGCAGAAGAGCTTAGATTTAGCTAAGCTAACTGATTATATATTCTTCTGTAGTTTTGGACATTTTCTGGATCACCAATTTGAAAATTGAAAGAACCCAGTCACATTTCTATAAATGCAAAAATAGTCTCCTCTCCAACATCTTAAAGATCTTCTGAATAGTATAAACACAGTTACTAAGCAAAAAATTGGTTTAGGACCAGCAGTCAATTTATGTGGAAGTCTATTAATTTTAGTGAAAACCTCTGATAGGAAAATTTTACTTAAGAGACATCTGTATAGTTGCTTACCTGAAATATATTTGTTTCCTATGATCAGACCGATTCCGTTTGATTCAATTTGTGTTTGTTTGGCAAAATATCAATATACCTCCACCACAATACAGTTGATCCAGTTTACTATTAAGTGATCCTACCATTTTACAAGATCAGTTTGATCTATATAACCTAAAATTGTGTAAAGAGGTAAATAATTAAAATGTGGTTTAGTTTAACAAAAGATTTTTTTTTGTATTTTCAGATCTGCTTATAAATACTATCTATTTTATTCTATATAGATAATTTTTATTTTATGGGCAACTTTTCTGAATTTATATTAGTAATAATAATAATAGACTTCATTGTAATAAAAAAATATTACAAATTTACATTTTACTACAGTTGTAATAAAATAAATAATTTAACAAAGTAAAAAAAATATTTAACCTCTATATGACTTCTTTTAAATGTTTACAAATATAAATACTAAAAAAATGTAAAATAATAGATCATAAAAAAAAATCTGATGGCGAGAACTGGTCTATAGAAAACTTCAAAAATGTAATAATGAAATTAGGATTAAACCAAGTAGGGAATATGTTTCTACACATACATATTAATTAACAAGAAAATTTGCAATAAAATTCATTATAATACAAAGAGTTATGATTAATAAGCAATAATTTACCACAGTACATTAGTAACTGGTAATAATACATACTAATTGGCAATCATCTATTACATCCAGAAAAGAATCCTAATCACAAGAAATATTTGAAATCAGTAGATCAAACAGTACTGACTGAGTTTGCTTGAAACATGCCAGTTTTCAGGAAAATTGTAAACAGCCACACGGGGTAATTAAAGCTATGTGTTGTGTCTTCTTTTTGGTGTATTTCGAAGGTTTTTAATAAACTGGAGAGTACTGTAGACTACCATGTTACTATGTTAATAGCTGTATTGACTATAGATATTTTTACATTTAACCCAGCATATGAGCATCCATACCATATATCCAATCAGAACAAGTTAATTGTAAATAAATGTATTTTTAGCGACACCAGATAGGCCTACTTGATATTTTTATAGCCATTTTTAAAATTGCATCTAGGTGGCCATGACAGACGCAAATTAATCTAAGGACCTGAAATGATGACAGAATAATAGCAACATTGCTGCAAGTTTTAGTGATTAGTCCGATAGCTAGGAACAAGAGATTTTGATAAAATCAAATTTTTGTGTCATAACTATTTTGTTTCAAATGGCAACCATTTTTAGACAAGCACTTTCTGAAAAGGGGATTTTTCTGCAAATCTAACGGTACTATTCGATAATCAATTATTTACTTTTATCAAGTGTGCCAGAGATATCCATGCTGGATATTAAGTAGGATTTTTAATTGTGACAATTGGTTGATCAAGATTACTTATGTTGGATCTATCTATGCGTCATGTCACGTAAAGTCTGCCCAGCCTATCTCTGTTGATGAAAAGAATGCACGCCTATGCGCCTAACGCTCCGAACAGCATTTTTTTATTTTTCTGCTGCCCTTCTTCAGATATCATCAACAAATTTAGGCGTGCAAATCTGTAGCTTTGGCTAACAAATAGTTCAGAGTATTAAACAAAAATATAACTTCAATAACGCTATAAAATGTAAAAGCACAATATTCGAGTTCACTGTAGTTGTTCAAAGTGCATTCCTCCTTGTTCCCGACACATTTCCGCTCATTCAATTGCTTCTCTCAACACATGCAGCATTTGAAGCGTAGTACTTCTAAATAAACGTACAATTCTCTATTCTAAGATTTCAAGAGTGGCTGGGGTTGTTGCATAGACTCTTTGTTTAACATATCCCCAAATAAAGAAATCGAGAACAGTGAGATCCGGTGAACGGTCGGGCCATTGGTTGCAATAACTATATTATTAAAATGTTCAATTAAATAATTAAGAACTTCTCTGGTATTGTGAGGCAGTGCTCCATCTTGCTGGAAGTAAATTCGGCGTAAAACTTCTAAAATGACCTACCATTAAGATGTTGCTCAATTTCACTTTGGAGAAAGTCTAACCCCTGTTAATTGGTCTTGAAATAAAATTGGCCCAATTATTCTGTTACCAACGACACCACTCGGACATTGACACCAAACCTTTCTTGACAATTTTCTTTTGCTTGTTTAAACATACCATTATTATAGATCAAAACTTGGATTGGGTCGAACAGGTTTCAAATATTTGCAAGAAACTAAATTGTGCCTGCTACTCCCTAAGAGTAATGTCTAAATACCTTGATGCAAATACCCTAAGAACTGTATATTTTGCAAATGTTCATTCTTTGCTTAGATTTGGAGTCATATTTTGGGGAGGGAGCTTGTACAGAAAAGAGCAATACGTATTGTTCTGGGTCTTAAGTGTAGGGAGACTTGTATAGTTCCAGGACTATATATATATGAATGCTTGATCTTCTTTCATAAAAACAGGTATAAATTTTCTGATCTTGAAACACAACATCAATTCAATACTAGGAATATAGGTCTCAATTTCCCAATTCACAGACTCAGTGCGACAAAGGGGCACTTATGACCAAACCACATTAAGTTGGAAACAAACTTTAGATCATTTAAAAATTGTATATTTAAACTGATTGTGGATATTCAATAAATGAATTTTTAGGATAGGTATGTGTCTATATGTATGTATATGTATTTATTAAAAAATGTTGTAATATGCATTTGATTTACCTATGTATTAATTAATTTGTATTTTGTATAGTTAGTCTGTTTTCTTTTTTTTTAAACAACTATTTTATTATTGACGCCACATCATTCAATTATGTATTCCATTTATTGTACTATGTAATTTTTTGATTAAAGTGATTTTGAAAGACTTGATAAAATTTGGATTCGTCAATAAAGTTGATAAAATTTGGGTCTTCTACAATTTTGTAGCAACCAAACACAAAACAATACCCGTCTATCGCCATTGTCAGGATACAAATGTTGGTGTAACTGGTACTTAAAAGCTCGATATCCATGTTTCACTAGCTGATTCATGGCTTAAACCCAATTCGTGATTAATTTTTCTTAAAGAAACAGTTTTATCACCTTCAACCATAGCAAAAACGTTCATCTCCATTTCTTTATTTATAATAAATCTGCCTTCCGCCACTTGATTTCCTTGTTGATGCCTTAAATGATTTTCGAGATATAGAAAATACTGGTGGACTGGATGTTGCCGGTCGGGGTATCTCTGAGCATACGACTCAACAGCATTCCTTGAATTTTTATGACATTCTTCAAAAATTAATAACATATCGACTTTTTCACTTTGAGTATACATTATTTTGACTTTTGAAAACAAAAATAATACTGAAAATCAAGAAAAATAAGGAAATCTTATGTCTATTCCGAAAGAATAGATAAGCGTCACTGTCAAAACAACAAATCCTACTTAATATCCAGCATGGATATCTATGGCACACTTGATAAAAGTAAATAATTGATTATCGAGTATTTTTCTTAGTAATATTTAATTTTTGAGCTTATTTTTAATCCAATCGAAAAAAGTTAGTACCATTAGATTTCCAACAAAATCCTCTTCTCAAAAAGTTCTTGTCTAAAAAAAGGTTGCAATTTGAAAAAAAACAGTTAGACACAAAAATTTGATTTTATCAACTTCTCTTGTTCGTAGCTGTCTGACTAATCACTAAAACTTAACGATTGTATAATTCTGTCAACATTTCAGGTCGTTAGATTAATTTGCGTCCACCTAGATGCAGTTTTAAAAATGGCTATAAAAAAATCAAGTAGGCGTAAAAAGTTTTTAAAATGTCATATTCTGATTCAGAATTGTCTCATGAATCCAAAAATGTAAAAATTTACAGTGTTCCATTTAAAAAAAATCAAAACTGGAGTCTTTTCCGTTGAAACCGGAAGCGACCGGAAAGAGAAAGATATGAGAAAACTCTGCTCTTTATGTACCATTTACCTATACCAAATTTCGTTTTGATACATCAAATACTTTAAAAGTTATGGCCTGGTCTAATAGATTCATTGACACCCGGTATATACATTGCTTTTTAAGTTTTCTCTGACCATAATTCGTATATATATTTTCTTGGTTTTTTAATTTCACAGTTTTTTTTAAGCTTTGTGTAGAAGGTAAAGAGTGTTTATGTCTTTTTCACATATTTAGTTTACGTTAAGGTCTATTCCAACCTTCAAAAAAATTGAATGGCAACTAAAGATGTTTAATTGCTAAGACATGCACTGTAGCATACAATTTTTTATTTTCACTTACCTACAAACAATTAAAAGTAGCAAATGGATAATTTTGTGCCAAGAATTAAACATTTTGTCTTATTAACATCAATTAGTCTATTACATTTAACTATCACATACATTTAAAATGAAACTTAATTTTAACTAAACCACAATAATGAAAATAAACATTATCAGACAAAGAACTTTTACACCTTTAGAAAACCTATCACAGTTCCTTAAATATAAATTTTTCCAAACAATTATAAATTAAAACGATTATTACATCACAGGCTCTGTAAGTTTTAAATATAAAATAACAGATGATGTCTTGCCAGATGAATACATACCAATATCTCTAGATGTAATTCCTATATACATTTGGCAAAAGAAATGATTAGAAAAAATGGAATAAACTTAAAATATGCATTGATATACCTTTAAATGATTTCTCAGAAGCTCTAGAGCTTTCTATAAATTCAACATACTTTATATACAATGACACATTTTTAAAAAAATAGAAGGATGTGCAAAAGGTGCATCAATTTGTAGGGTAATTGTTCAGCTCATAATGGAAGATCTCAAAGAATCTATATTAATTAATGTAAGATACCAAATACCAATGTTCCACAGATATGTGGACGATTGTATAACAGCAATACCAAAAAGCAGCCATCTTAACATATTTGAAAATTGTAATAATACACAGTAAATGATTGTACTAATAGAAAACAATAAAAAAATACATTTTTAGACCTAACATTGCACCATATGTAATTTTATATACAGTTAGAACTTACAACAAAAAAATTATGAAACTGCAACTTTTGAGACAGCTAAATTAAAGACCCAGTAAATACAAGTCAAAAAGTTTTTAAAAGTGTTTTGATAATAGACTTAGTTTTTACGAAAATTAATGGTGAATATGTAAAAATTATCAATTTTGTACATATTCACCATTCATTTTGTCAAAAATTTAGTCTTTTATCAAAAAACTTTGGTTATCTTAGAAAATTTGATTTCCCAATTTTTTTATTTTATGTATTTGCTTCCGAGTGTTTTCTGCAACTTGTACATTATTTGGCAAATTTTTGCAGCCAAATTAATTTTTTTAATAAGCAAATTTTTTAATGAAGAATAACTTTTTCACCTAAAACACAAACAAAAAAGTTGTCCATATGTAACCCAAATCTTTGCACACCCTGGATATACATACATATATATAAGGTATATATATATATATATATATATATATATATATATATATATATATATATATATATATATATATATATATATATATATATATATATATATATATATATATATATATATATATATATATATATATATATATATATATATATATATATAATATATATATATATATTTTTTTTTTTTTTAATTGCAGGGTAATGTTTATTGTTTATTTATGACATTTTACACCAAAATTTTACCTTTTCTATATTATTAAGTAAAATATCTCTAGTGGTGTTAGACTTAGGAGAAAGGATACCTTTTCAGGTTTCAAAACTGCAGTACTATGACGTCCCCACGCAAGGTTGCCTATTAAAGTTCAAGTAAAGAAATAAATGTAGGCATTTTCCTCCATAGTTTACAAAGGATATCGTTAATTTGATTTTCAAAAAAGAATTTTTTTAACTCTGGATCATCTAAGTTATCTTTAATAGTCTTAGTGGATTCTTCAGTTAAATTAATTGATATGATATTAATTTAATATGACATTTTAAACTGTTTTATTGAAGATTTATATTAAATACTCAGTTTACAAAAGTTGCAGATCACTTTAGTTTCATTTTGCGGTTAAAAAATATTCCATACTACAAAGCTTTTTCGTTATAAAAGTGAATCTATTATGAATTGATTCTAAAAATATTATTAATATATGAAAGTGCTTGATGGAATAGTTCTTAAACAAACTTACCTTTTCAGCAATCAACTTTTTATCAAACCAGTATCAGAGCATCTCAATTTCTTAATATTTTATGTAAAGCTAATTGCTTAATTCATATATTATATTTATAAAATGAACAAAAATCAACAAGGCAAGAAATATCTAGATGTCACATTCACCATACCCAAATGAAAAACTAAAAATGTATATCTGTTCTTAAAACAAATAAAATAACCAATATGCAAATATGCAATAATATACCCATTATATTATAGTTAAGTGACTGAAATGTAAACAACTTAAGAATTTCTTCCAGTCATTAAAGTATATATAATTATAGTGTCTCCCAAAATCAGGTATCAGGTGTCCATCCAATAAAAAAATATCAAGCTATAAGGTCAAGTACATATTATATCTTCTACAAATTCTCCTTAATACATAAATAAAAGTTATAATTATATTTTTTGATCTGACATAATCTAGGGATAACTGAGATAATATACTATACCAGACATTATTATTATTTACAAGGGAATAAATACACTAAACTTTTACTTCGACCAGTGAAAGTCAGAAGTTCTGTAAATGCTTCGATTATCATAGGGTTTTATGGTGTTGACATAATAGGTATATTAATAAAACATCTGGATGGCACTTGGGCTTAAGAGCCCACATAAGGATATTTTTTAGATAATATAATATTTTATATTAAATTTAATGAGTTTGATTAAAATCTATCTTATGTAAACATTGTTTTTTATTGATATACATTGGTTCTTTTAGTTCCGTAAATTGCTTGAATATTTAGTAGTATATCTAGTAATAACTCAATAGAAAAACAATAACTTCCAAATATATTAATTATCTTTCTACAAAACCCCAAAAAAATGCAGATGACCTTAAACACAGGGTTGCCTTGCTCTTCAAAAGGATATCAAAAATATTGTAAAATGGTCAATTAAAAATAAGTTAAACTTTAATGTACAAAAATTTATTGTTATTACATTTACTAGAAAAACTAATTATATATCATTCCCATACTCAATAAACAAAATTATTCTACTTGCTCATGTAAATGAAACAACGGATTTAGGTATATTATTCAATACCAAATTAACTTTTAACCCTCATATAAGAGGTAACAAAATGTATGGAATGGTTAGAAAAACTACAGATTTTAATCAAATTTAACTTAATTGTTTTTGAGAATCATATATCATATGTTAGGACTTTATTAGAATATTGTATTATATGGTGTCCCTATTATGAGTGCCATAAATATTCAGTGGAGCATGTACAGAATAAATTCTTGAAATATTTAAATTACAAAGAACAAGGTGTATATGATGGAGCCATACCAGTAGCATTACTATGTAACAGATACAGATTAGAAATCCTCGAAATGAGAAGAAAAAAGTTTTGCATTTTATATTTGTACAGGACTGTGCATGGGTCCCTAGACAGGCACATAGCTAGGGGGCTGTCCTGAGGTCTGGACCCCACCCCAAAACTTTAAAAATATGTTGGTTTAAGCATGCTTCTTACTACTTTTTGTGAAATTTGACCCTTTGGTCCCCTCCTGAAATAAATTTCTGGTTCGGACCCCCTCGAACTAAATTTCTGGCTACGTGCCTGTCTCTGGATATGACATTCATACCTGGTGTGTATTTCAATGCTCCAAAATATATAACCGGAAATCCTCTTACCTTTTCTCTACCTGATGTAGCCTACAATAACCATCATCTATGTTCACCAGTATATGACATATAATAGAATTCAAAATAATATTGATATATTTAATATTAAATCTCTTTTAGGAATAAGTTTTGTTGTTTAGATAGTGAATGTACTTTTTAATATAGTACTGCAAGGGTTTGTAAAGTACAGAAAATAAATAAATAAAAATTTTATTGTTCTGAACACAACCAAAATAAAATAACATAATCAACAAAAACCTGTTATTTAGAACTATTAAAATACGCAAATAAAAAAAAATTGCAGAAATTCCAAACTTAAGCTTACCTTGAACCCGGATAACCTCTGGTCTACTCCATAGACCTGGGGAAGCCATTATTTATGGTTTTATATTAATCTGTCCCATAGAAAAACAAGTTTATGAATTCAACGTTTTATCTACATTTTTTAATTTAGGTTTCTTCAGTTTGTTGTTTCATCTGCAAATCAAACAGGGTTTTTTTTTTGTTTCATTCTAACTAGTACTAGTAACTAGCAGCTCTATAGTCAGTGTTGCCAACATTGAAAATAATTGTAGTACATATTTTGCCAAAGTTGTGTTTTAATTCATTGAATATTTTGTGGGCAAGAGTGGGGATTTTTGTGAACAACATCGTATTGCATATAACCATATCTATGAAATCTTTTTTATAAAAACGCGACTCGAGTAGATTAATTTTTAATATTAAACCACAAACAAACGTGTCATATATTGAGTTTCAGAGAGACGAATCAGAACTCATAATTTTTGTTGGCCAAATCCGGTAATGCAAAAATGTACTAGATTTTGCCACCTTACTATTGTACTAGATTATATAAAATATACTAGATCTAGTACAATAGAACTAGATTAGCAACATTGTCCCGAGTTCATATTAGAGATGCACGATACGATTCGATATTCTAGGATATCGATACTTTTCCTTCCAATACTCGAGATTTGGTATCGATATTTTTTAAAACGGTGCGAACTATATTTCGATACATATGACTGTATATCGAAAACATTCGCTCCTTAATATTTAGCTAATTAATATATTAGTAGCGGCGTCGTCTAACGGAAAAAACAAATTATGGCTGGGTATTTAAAATTCTAATATTAAATGCAATTTACAGATTTACAGTTATCGAAGTTCAGAATTTTGAAACTATAGTTAATTGCTGGATGGGCGGATGGTGGTTTATCAGACAGCGGTAACAGCGGCAATTAAGTTGATGTCTGCGAATATTCCGAATCATCTATGTACACATTTGTTACTGATAAAAGTACTAAGCGTTTATACATTTTAACTCTGATCTTTTTAAATTATCGATACTTAAAATTTCAGGCTTTTCCGATCTTTAAAATCTTTCTTCTCCTATTATTTATAATTTTTAGTCTTAAAAAATAAATTAGATATAAACATCCTTGCAAAAAAACATTTCAGAATTTCTAAATTCCAATTTTCGAAAAATAAAAAATACTTTTGGTATTCTTATCTTATGTTAAAAGAATACCTTCTGATATAAGTGCTCTGCTTGCATCCTTTAAAATCATTGTTTCGGATAGTTTAAAAATAATAAATTTAACCGTCTCTCTAAATTCTGTTGGTTTTATACAGGGAATAAAATAAAATATGAAATTAAAAATTATATAAAATAAGGGAATCAATGCATGCAACTCCTATAATATAATGCGTTTATTCAGCGAAATAAAATAATTTGAACATCTGATATTTATAATTTCACTAAATATTTTTGTATTGGGATGAGCTGCGTGTATTTTAAAATTTTTGTTGTGTTAAAAAATGTAATTTTTGAACACAACAAAATTAATGTAATGTAATTAAACAATACCTGTCCAACTCCGTCCGATAGATGCCGATTGTAACTAACGTCCGTCTTTATATTAAAATTTTTTATTTTGGAACATTTACTAAACGAGTCTTCCCGAAGTAATAGAAATAGTTATTTGTAGTGCATTTTTAATTTTTGATGTATACCTTTTTGATTTTGCATGATTTTTAACTGTAAACTCGGCAGTGAATTCATAATTGCAAATCTTACATCTTGCTTTTTTGAAGTCTACAAATGATACAATAAGTTAGAAAATAAAAGAAATACGTTTATTACTCATTACTTTTAAAATCGGGGTTCCCCAATACATTCAGAGCATAAGAGGAACTGCCAATTGCAAAATAATATTGGTCAGTAACGTGAATTCTACAAACTAGATTTACCTCGATTTGATGAAATTACAAAATTATGATACTTTCTGCTATTATCATACATCAGCAAAACTGACCAAATTAATCGTACAAATACGATAATTATCGTAAATCTCGCAGCGTTGCCTTTTCCCCTTATATTCAATATTTGAAACCGTTAGGTTGATCGGTCGGCGGTCCCGGTTTAGTAGTACCAGGTGTGTTAATAAACCCGTAATTAAATCTGAAGCAAGTAGCATTG
The DNA here is from genome assembly GCA_030620095.1 of Kuschelorhynchus macadamiae. Lineage (NCBI taxonomy): Eukaryota > Metazoa > Arthropoda > Insecta > Coleoptera > Curculionidae > Kuschelorhynchus > Kuschelorhynchus macadamiae. The sequence goes on along the minus strand of JAUTXW010004484.1, from coordinate 90,020 downwards.
CTCAATAATATAAAGTATATGAAGAAATTATGAGACTTGTAAATTTTCTGAAAAAAAAACATATTCTCTCAGATTCAAAATGGATTTCGTAAAGAAAATCAACCATACGTGCTGCATATAAGGCTCTATAAAATATTCTAGACTCCTTGAAAAAGAACCAACAGACAACGGCAATGTGTCCTGAGCTGTCAAAGACATTTCTCAGTGTCACCCTGTGTTGTCACAGGCTTTCAAAAAATTGTACCAAATCCAACTTAAAATTGTACTAGATTTTGTCAAAGACATTTGTCAGTGTCACCCAGTGTTGTCAGAGGCTTTCAAAAAATTGTACCAAATCCAACTCAAAATTGTACCAGATTTTAATCGATTGAACAGAAACAAAATATGTGTGTAATAGTGTTGCCAGATTTCCAAAAAGCGAAATACGGGAGGCTAGTTTCTTCGGTAGGAAGGGTAACGTCCTCCAAAATAAATAGGTAAAAACTCATCTTATTATTGGATCCAACACACCTAGCTAGCCGAGACACTTGTGGAGTCACGTAGGTGTAGGTTTTCATCAGGGTTTATTTCGTTGTTACATGAGTGAAATTGATGAAATTATAATTTTTCTTCTTTTATTGTAACAATTAATGCTTATTTCGCCTAAAAAGCCGAGTTTTGCACCATTCGGCTAGAAGCGGAAAATATACATAAAAAGCGGAAGATTCCCGCCTAAATCGGGAGGTATGTTGTACAAAATGTACCCGAAATATTAAAAATGTACTCTTGTACAAACGGGATTAAAATGTACCAGATCTGGAAACAGTGGTGTCCTTGTCACCCATTAGTTTCTTCTTTTAGAGTTGCAACATTGTAGCATGCATTAAGGATGTTGTACGAAGATTAATTAAATCAAATCTTTCACATATGGTCTGCAGTCTGTGATATACTGTAATCAGGATGAGAGATCAACCCTAGAAACTGTAAAACAGGGTGTGCTACTTCCATTATCAATATTAACTTTAGGTAACCGTTCTCCATGCGGTACAGTTCGGCAACAATTCACTTATCTTCTCTTTGGATAAGAGCTACAACCCGATTGAAATCCTTTTTGTCAAAATGTATATATAAACATTTATTTGATTGCAAACTTTCTTTTTTTATGTTAAATTTAAAGTTATTCTATCCATTGTATTTCTTTTAATGTTATTATATTTTCTTTGTTATCATTTTAATTCAAAAATATTGTAATATGATCTACATACATACTATGTCACATTTTGTAAAAATGCAGCTAATAAAGATTATGAGTATGAGTATTCAATTATGCATTCCGCTGTTTCAGGTATTTTGTGTGTTTTTAAGAATATTATTTTACCCGGAACTTCCCTCGTTACAAATCTTTGGTTTTGTTAGTAATATAGTAAAGTGTAACTTAATTTAGTTCCGCACATAGTCACACACACAACACATAGACTTTTTTGAAACATTTTTTATTAGGCGCCATTTTGTTCCAACAATGTCGATTCGTACCAATATCTTACCAGTTTCTACCTATGCCACATTTGATTTTCGGGTATAATTTAAAATAAATTGAGAGGTTCTTACACTGGTTATTTTTGAAATTTTATTAGACAGCCTTTTTAATCAATCTAATAAGTAGTTTTTCAGGCTGATTTTTAAAAATATCTTATTTGACCGCCATTTTGTTTTGCCATCTTGGATTTGTACCAAAATGTTACCATTTCATTCCTAAAACTTGATGTTTGTGCAAAATTTGAGGCCAATTGGATAATTAGTTTTTAATAAAATTTCACTAGCCTCCATTTTGTTCCCCCATACTGGATTTTCACCAAAATGTTACTATTACCATATCATCCGTATATGACCCTTAATTTTTGACCATAATTTGAAGTCAATCGGATAAGTAGTTTTTTTATTCCGCGAACGGACAGACAGACCCGACGGAATTGAAGACCCTAAAACATGGAGATCGCTAAAAACCTGGTATGTGATTTTTTCACGATTACAAACATTTTATTTGGCCGCCAATTTGTTCCGACATCTTGAATTCTTGAGTACGAACCAGTTCATCTCTACATCACACTTAATTATAAGTAGTTTATTTCAGGCTGCATGACTTTTTAAAGATATTACTAAAGCGCCATTTTGGATTCGTACCAACATTTTATCATTTCATTCCTACGTAATACTTGATTTTTATGCAAGTTTGAGACAAATGGATAAGCAGTTTTTTTAGTAATAATAAACTTATATCATTTTTACTTCCCTCTTAAAAGGTAAGTATTGTAATAATGAAAAAATCATCCTCCGAGATTTTGTCAGATCTTCACGTTTCAGTGAAAAACATGTTTTCTCAATTCCGTCGGTCTGTCTGTTCGCGGCATAGCTAAAAAACGACTTATTCAACTGACTTCAAATTTTCGTCAAAAATTAAAGGTCATGTGGGGACGACCTGGAAACATTTTGGTAAACATTCAATGTGGCGAAACAAAATGGCGATCTAATCAAATTATTATTAACTATTTATCCAATTTATCTCAAATTTTGCAAAACCATCAAGTATTACGTTGGAATCAACTGTTAATATTTTGGTTGGAATCCAAGAAGGCGGAACAAAATGGCGGCTTAATACAATATTTAAAAATTCAGCCTGAAAAAACTGCTTAATGGATTTATGTTAAATTATGTTCCATAACTAATTGTGGTATAGGAATCAACTAATTGTAGTAGGTACTAATTCAAGATGGCCGAACAAAATGGATGTCAAATAAAATGTTTGGAATCGTAAAAAAATCACCGTCTCAAGTTTTACATACGTAAATAGCGTAGCTAGACGCCAAAAAATATATTTTATCAATTCCGTAGTCCGCCTGTCAGTACGCGGCATAGCTTAAATACTACTACCCGATTGACCTCAAATTTTGATAAAAACAATTATTATTAAAAAACTACTTACCCAAATAAAATGTTTGTAATCGTGATAAAAATCAATTCATTATTAAAAAACTACTTACCCAAATAAAATGTTTGTAATCGTGATAAAAATCACCCTCTCGGGTCACGTTTTAGCATCCCAAGACGCCAAAAACTTGTTTTATCAATTCCGTCGGCCCGTCTGTCAGTTAATTTACCCGATTGACTTAAAATTTTGATAAAAAAATGTTAAAAAATTATTATTAAAAAAAAACTACGTATCCAATTTATTTCAAATTTTGTACAATCATCAAGTATTATGTTGGAATAAACTACAAAATTTTGGTACGATTTAGTGTCCCTAGATACCAAAAAATATGTTTTATCAATTCTCTCGGTCCGCCTGTCAATCTGTCTGTCAGTTCGCGGCATATACTAAAAACTTCTTACCAGATTAAATTAAAATTTTTTAAATTTAATTAAAATTAAGGGTCATATGGGGACAACCAGGTAATATTTTAGTAAAAATCCATTATGGCGGAGCTACGTTAAAAATATTATTACTAAAAAACTAATTATCCAATTTACCTCAAATTTTGTACAAAAATCAAGTGTTACATAGGAATGAATTGGAAACATTTTGATATGAATCCAAGATAGCAAAACAAAATAGCGACCTAATAAATTATTTAAAAACTCAGCCTGAAAATATAATATTACTTATTAAATTAATTTCAATTTTTGTCCATGAATTTAAATGTGATATAAATATAAATTGGTAAAGATAACGAAACAAAATGGCGGCCAAACAGAATTTTTGAAAATTAACGTAAAAAAAAATCTTGTTCAATTGCCTTCAAATTTTGCAGAAAAATTAAATGTGAAAAAGGGTTAAACTGACGTATCAAAATGGCGGTAGGTATATGTCAATGTAAAAACTACTTATTGAATTTATTTTAAATTATGCCTAAAAGTCAAATGGGGCATAGGTAGAAAGAAAGTGGTCAAATATTACTAGGAATCCAATATGATAGTAGAACAAATTGTCGCCCAACAAAAATGTTTGAAAATACTTACAGTATGTAACACATATATAAGGTAACTATGTACGGAACTAAATTAGGTCACACTTCAGTATTCCTAAGAAATGGAATGATCCAGTTTAGTTCCTCAAGCATAGTCTTTTAGTAACACATATACATCCTAATGTCTTCTTAAACATTTTTATTGGACGCCAGTTTTTTGTGCAAAATTTGAACTGACAGATACACAGGCAGACGGAGTTGAGAAAACAGTTTTTTGGCACCTAGGGATGCTAAAACATGACGATATGTACAACCTGGGAGAATATTTTTTTCATGAATGCAAAAATTTTATATGGCCGCCATTTTGTTCCGCCATCGTGAATTTGTACCACAATTTTATCGGTTAATCTCTATCTCATTTAATTAATTTAGATCATTTGGTAATCATCCTTCCCCATTTAACTGGAAAAAAATTAAAAAATAATCTATAAATAATAGTCAAAATCAAAATATGTTCTACTATCAAAAGAACTTACTGTCATTGACAAAGCTGTAAAGAATAATACAATTAATTCTAATTAAATTATTTAAAAAAGCAAAGATATTGTGAGATGCTTAAAAATAAAATCTAATCTAATATAAATTTAAAATTAAGGAAGAAAAACCCTGAACAAGCTAACACCAATCTGAGGTATTTAAAAATCTAAAAGAAACATATCTGTATATATATATATATATATATATATATATATATATATATATATATATATATATATATATATATATATATATATATATATATAAATAAATAAGTAAATAATAAATAAATTTCGTTTATTAACCAAAATAATAATGGTTTACAAAAAATGTGTGCGTGATGTAGAATTTTCCATATAGGATTGTGCGTACATCACTTCAAATAGTTACAATATAAAAGTTTTTTTTACAATGCGATCACACAACGCAGAGATTAGAAATTAATAAAATTTAAGAAAACCATATTAAGTTTTTACTATTAAGTGTTGATACCAAATAGAGATTATGGAACATTAAAACTGTTTAATTTGATTCTCTATTAACCATTTTACCACCTTATTCTTTACCTTATTAAAAGGTTTATTTCTGATATTAAAAAGCAAAATGTTATATATTCTGGGAGCGGTATAGTATACTGATTTTGGAGTAGATGTAAAGGGAACATGAGTAAGATAAGCTGACTGATTTGTTACCATTCTTGTAGTGGTAGAACTTGAGCAATGGGTATTTTTTTATTTAGTAATAAATAATCTGACAACAGATTTAATATACAGCTGAGTGAGTGTTAAAACTTTGGATTCCTGAAAGAGTGCTTTAGTAGGGTATTGCATATTTTTGAACAAAATGATTTTATTTAATTTCTTTTGAGCAATTATTAATGGATTAGAGATCGTAGAACATACTGATCCCCAACAGTTTACACAGTAGTTAAGCACTGACTCAACCAATGATTGATACAGATAAAACAAGTATTTTCTAGGTAACCATTGTCGCATTTGATAAAATTTATAATACATTTTTCTTATTTTAATCGTTAAGTAGTCTATGCGGTTATGCCATTTAAGATGCGGATCACAATATACACCTAAATATTTAATTTTTTATGTAGAGTTGATTTTCAATTTACAGTTACACAAATTCGCATCACCACACTGTAAATCATGTATTGTTATAGATTCTTTATTTGAATAATTTTTGTTAGTTAATGTAAGGCACATAAAATAAGATTTATCTACATTAAGGGTCAATAAACTCGCATCCAACCACACTTTTACTGTGCTCAGAGCTTCTTCCACCCTCCTAAACGCAATGTCCCACGTCTCATCCTGAAAGAGAAGGACCATATCGTCAGCATAACACACAGTAGTACCCATTGGCAATATATGAATCAAAGAGTCTATATATATATATATATATATATATATATATATATATATATATATATATATATATATATATATATATATGTAAAAAGAAGTGGTCCCAGCACTGTGCCCTGCGGCACACTGTACTTCACCGAGCAGTCCTCGCTAAGTGTTTCCCCTATTTTTACTTGTTGGGTCCTGTTTTGCAGGTAGGATTCAAATAGTTTATTAGGTATACCCCTTATACCAATATTGTATAGTCTGCTCAGTAATATACTGTGTGACACAGTGTCAAAGGCTTTTCTGAGATCTAAAAACACCAATAGGCACTTTTAACCCCCATCAAAACAGCGTGAGACGTGATTCACAACCCTAAGCACCGCATCTTCAGTATTCATGTCCTGCCTGAAACCATATTGTGAATTTGATAAGATATTTTTATTTATTAAATAAGAGTTTAATCTAAGCCTAATGCATCTCTACAACTTTACAAATGTTGCTTGTCAGTGCGATTGGTCTATAGTTTCCTAATTCTGTTTTTGAGCCTGACTTATGTAACAGTATTATGACAGTTTTTTTAAGAGTTTGTGGGAAATGTCCACTGCTGAAAATAAGATTTATTAAATATATTAAGGGTTTAAAAATTTATGAGTCAGCTTTACGACCTCAACAGAGATACCAACGGAGCCAACACTCTGTGTATTTTTTAAGGAACCTATTACCTCCACTAAGTCCTCCTCAGAAATAGGAGACAGGAAAAGTAAACCATATATATTATTGGTGGTGGGTAGGAAAAACCGTATCCGGCAGTCTTGTTATCCTTTCCACCAGCCGTTCACCTACACCAGAAAAGAAAGAGTTGAAGGTATCGGCGATAAGTATCTCATTGGTGATACTTGTGCCATTCTCATCAGTTATATTATTACTTTTATTATTTGTTTTATTTTCATTACTTGAACCTTTTGAAAATTTTTGCTTATAATTGTTTACCTTTGCCTCCTTTATTAACTTTGATAGTTGTTTCCGGTACTCTCTAAATTGATATATATTTTATTTATATATATATATATATATATATATATATATATATATATATATATATATATATATATATATATATATATATATATATATATATATATATATATATATATATATATATATATATATATATATATATATATATATATATATATATATATATATATATATATATATATATATATATATATATATATATATATATATATATATATATATTGACTCACACACGTACACAAGCATAAAATATAAACAATATCATTACAAAACCAACCACAAAATAAAAACTGACTCACCATCATTAAGTCCCAAGTAGAGCTATTTCAAGAAATGAAAAAAAGAAAAGTTAAAATCTCCCAGGTTGAAAGCCGAACCACCTTAACCAGCTTCTCAATTATCTTTGACAATTTAGAAAGCAAAAAAATGGGGGCACTATTAGGCAACGAAAGGAATATCCTGGCAGACAGCCCATTCTTACCAGAAGAGTTTTTATTTTTGATGCTGCCAAAGACCTGTACAGACTCTAATGGATCCGTAGAGTGAAAAAAAAGGACTCCCTCACCAAAACATCCCCCACATAAATCATAGGATCAACAGCCATATCCACCTGACCTACAAGGCCTTTCACAATAGAGCAGTAGTAATTATTAAGGTCATCCAGTGACATTTCTCGAACAGTCATCCGAGACTGATTTTTAGTCTCTCAAATTTCATTTACGATTGATCAGCTTTCTCTGTTAATTAATTGATGCTCCTACTAGTCGACCTCTATAGTACTTATCCTGCGCTAGTTTAGATAATTTTCAATATGGGATTCTTTTGAAAATAATTTTTATTTTTTTGGATATTATGCAGGCATCTCATGTTTGCTGAAGACTCTCAGTTATCCATTGCTTTCTATTTCTCAGTCTGAAATTCTGAATTGTAAAGGCCCCACCAAAGCATTCCAGAACATGTAAGTAAAAACACTCAAGTTGAATGGACTGAGTAATATCATTCCAATTGATATCTGAACATACTCGATCAAATTTGTTGAATTTATTTGTGCTAAAAAGCTTAACCTTTTTATATTTACCCTTTTTACAATTTCAGTCAAGAAAAACCGTATCATAAACAGCCTCATGATTTAAAAGTCCAGAGTTAATCGCACTACAAACAACACTCTCGGACCTTAAGGATGAAGAAAAATAATCAATGATGATAAACATATGATGTTGAAACAATTTTAAATAAACTTTTAAACATAGTTCTACGTTAGGAACATACAATTTTCAGTCAAAGTACAAATGGACAAACACTTTGATTAATCTCTCTGGTGTTCTGGAAATGTTAAATATTTACTTTTGATTTATATTCATAAACTTATAACATGGTTTTGACTCCACTGTACCTATTTACACTTAAGATAGTTCTCATGACTCTATACTGCTGCTTTTGAAGCAACAATCAAAATGAGGTGCTAACAGTTTTATACACTGTAATTCTTGAAGCCAATGATAGATTCTTACTTATACAGTTTCCAAAAAGAGTCATTATGTTATCCCAAAAGATTACTATAAAGAAAAAAAAACACAAATAGATATACCTATATCATAAAGCTAATTTAAAATAAATTGAAATCAAATAATTCATATGTTCCACGTTTTAAAAATTACCAGTACTATTTTGCGTACAATATTTCAGTTAAAAATATAAAATAAAATGAAATAGTAGCTCGAATATTATACTATTGTCCACCTAGAAAAAAAAGGCATTCAATAAATCAATTATCATTTAAATGCGGTCTTGTCAAAATTCCCAAAATTTAACGATAAAATTATTTAATTTGTTTTCTACCATGCAATTACACTACCATTTTTTGTTTTGCGTTGGTGGAGAGAAGAATCTATTCTGCAATTTCATTTTTTTTTGTTTGTTGATCCTGGTTTCGTTTTGTTGATTGTTTAATTGACATAACAGTACAGAATGCAACAAATCCGTAGAGAAAGAGAGAAACACAGACCTTGTTTAATAGATATAATAAACAAGGACACAGGCACTTTAGGGCGTAGGCAGGCAACTTTAAATACTCCACAATAAATTTTATTTGGTCATTTTCATTTATTAGGCACATATTCTGGATTTATGATAACTGGTATTGCGAAATTTTATTTTCGAAAATTATCTTAATAGGAAGACAATCAAGTGACAGAACTGTATTTTTTTAAAATAAGTAATATTTTCATTAAATTACTGGTTGCATATACTGAAATTGGCCACTACGATTTGATAACACTTCAAAGCAATATTAGATAATAAATAAACAAATAGAAATAAATAATAGAAAATACAATCTAACAAGTTCTGTTTCCTACACTTTTTCAGTGATATTTCAAGATCTTTCTACGTAGCTAGAAAATGTAAGTAGTCAAAGAAAACTTTATGCATCTTTGACAGTATTTTAATACATGTATGTTTAAGATAATTATCCTGAAATGTCTCCAACGTAATTTGAAATCAAGGACTTTATTAATTTTGCCCAAAGCGAACTAAGCGTGATGTCATTATGACATCATCGGGAAATGCTGGTGTTGAGTATTGCCGAAAAAGAAATATTTTGAAGCAGAGTTAAAGGCGCGACTGTTTGACTGCTGTTAGTAAACGCGAATTGTCTTATAACTCAATCATTGTTGCTAATATAACGCCATTGCCGTTCAGTATTCCTACTGTTCTCTAGAATCAATAACAGCTGACGTCAGACTTGTTCCATCGCGATATCAGTCCAGCGGTAGGGGGGTAGTGCACTTGTTTGTAACTTGGCTAGTAGTGTCATATATCCGCGCAAGTGGTTATACCATCATTCTTGTGTTTTGTGGTTGAATTTCTTTTGTGCCGTGTAAGTTTCAAATTAGAGTGTTTTAGAAGTTGTTTCAGCCAATAATGGTTAATATTGACCTAGCCAAATGTGTTTCAGGATATACTTAAGTAGCGTGCTGTGTGTGGCCTTCACCGGCAAATTTACTGTTGACATTGACGGGTTTTAGGCAAAGATTGCAAAAGGCCAGTAGAGGTCATAAACTGTAGTCATACATAATGGTTTTCTCTTAATTATTATTGTATTCCTATCTGTCACCGTTTAATTAATGATTTTCAGCTTTGATTAGACAGTTCTGCGACCTGTGACCTCCCTGATTCAAATCCCGCCACTTATCAAAGCAACTAAAGTAATGTCGCGGCATAAAAATTCAAAAACATACATATACTTTTTATATTAATCATATTTTGTCCACGAGAAAAAGATAGCTTGGGTTGCCTTGTTGTCATTTTAATCAGTTTTATGTTTGAATTATAACCATTTCGCAAAAAAATAAGTTTATCCTGTCCGCAGTAGTAGCAGAACAGGTTGTATCAGTTCTTAGTATCAACTTAAAAAAGGAACAAGACATTTCTTCAGCACAAGCTCTTAGTGCTGTAATAAATGGTAATTAGCAAACACAAATTTTACATAAAGCATTAAATTTTCAATGCAGCATCTGGATTATAACTCGTCTGACATGAGCACATGAGGCGGCGACTTGACTTAAACAAGCCCAGCCTTAATGTCAACACAAGATTTGCTGGTTGCAGGGCTTTCAGGAGAGCTACTCTGTTTTTGTTATCGATTTCTCGCCGTTGCAAATTTGGTTTAAGATTGTTTTGAAATTGAAACAGCATGAATTATGCATTATAGCAATCTAACACCTCTGCGGGATAATATAACATATTTCTTCAAATATAACGTGGTTCTTATAAATAAACTCAACTTAAAATATACTGGAATAAGCTTTAAGCAATTGTTGTGAAGAGATGATGTGAGAAGATAAGTCAAACCTTAATTCAAAACAGGCAAAAATAGTGATCAAAATATACAGAAAAAGAATAAAAACTTCTGGTCCTAGAATTAAAAAAAATATGAAGTATTATATTCTTAACATTCACAATAGAAACATTTGCTTAAACATTGAAAGATCCCAATGTTCAGGAGAAGATAGCAAGTGGTATAGAAGTTTTCACTATACCTAATAATTGTAACTTGGCCTATGCCATTCATACCTATAATAAAAAAATTACAATTGCTTAAAAGTAAATAAAAAGTGTTTTGTTTGTTCCTTATTTTTAACAAAGGTCCCCCAATCTAGAATAAACCTTTTTGTAAATATGTTAATTTGCTGCAAACTGAACATATCGCTGAACATTTTACTGAAGGATTGGATGTAAATTTGCATATAAATGACATTTTATGTTATTGCAGGCCAAGAAGTAAGGGAACATTCTTTTCAAGAAATAACCTGAGTAAACTATAGTATAATTATTTCCTATAATTGTTTTGTATTTTTTTCTGCACATATCTATCTCATAAATCTTGCTATAGATAGCAACATTAATAATTAAAAATAACCCCTTTAGTAGATTATTTTAATAATAAGTGTGGTTTAAATATAATTTAACAGGGTTTAAAGAAATAATCAACACTAGTCTGTTTATTTTTGAAGTTTGAAACAAACAGCTACTTGCAACAAGTAAGTTCTAATCTATTTTTTATTTAGAACACATATTTTCCCCGTCCTTAATATTGGTATTCTTCCACAAAATTCTTACTGATCAGAAAAATAAGGTATTTTTAAATTTTATTTATATTATTGCAATGAATGAAAGGTATACTGCAAAAGTTCCATATAGTACCTCTACTCTTCTTTAAGTATCTGTGATTGCCCTCGTTTCATTTAAGGTAGTGAAAATGTAACCTTAGTCAGATTAGGAAATTAAAAGGGATATATATATATATATATATATATATATATATATATATATATATATATATATATATATATATATATATATATATATATATATATATATATATATATATATATATATATATATATATATATATATATATATATATATATATTATATTATATATATATATATATATATATATATTATATTATATATGTATTTTTTTTATAACTTTCCTTACTTGTCGCTTTTGTCTTCAATGTATTATTCTTCAAATAATGTCTTTGAGATGTTGAATTAGATTTTGTTTTTTTTGCATAACTTAGTACTTACCCAGCTAATCTGGAAGTTCTATAATAAAATAGCTTTAAAAAGCTTAAAAGCTTAACATATTTTATATATTTTAAAAATTGTTACTGACAGAAGTTTTTTTTTACAGGTTCTTTTATTCTACATCATGACTGTAAGAGATTTTACTACAAAGGTAAGTACCATGAACCACATTGTTTATATTGTGATAGTTGTAGCAACTATTAATTTAACGAAACTATATATTGGTTGAAACCATACATGGTTTTAAATAGTACTTTAAAATTTTGAGCCCAGTTTGCATGTGTTCTGCATCGAGCAATATCAATTGTCATTTCGTTTTATCAACATTGTGCTATTGATTCAATAAATGAGTGCTCAATATCAAATTTAAATTTATGTTTTAACAGCTAAAAGTTTTTGTTGTCCTCCAATAATATCCGTAAAGCCTTAAAGTTGTATTAAATGATAATCATTTAGATGGAGAACGCCTAACTGTGAAATAATCTACAAATGAAAAAAAGATAGTAAACTTTAGACAGAGCTTATTTTCCTATTACCACCAAATTTTAGGATAATTTAAAAATAGAATCAGCATTTGTTGTTTATTGCTAAAATTCTAGGCCCTCAGTTGTGTAGAAATTGCTCTAACCCTATACTAGTGTTTTGATGAATTCTGTCAATCACTGAAGGTGGTCTCTGGGTTGAAGTGTATCTAAGATAGGGAAGGCTAACGTGCCTTTTTATCTTGAATCATGTGAGTAATTTGGAGTAATGGAGAAACTAAGGGAGGCGAAGTAGAAAAACATGCTTAAGTAATAAGGGCAACTGTGAAAACTGATGATGATTATAACTCAATAATGAAACGCGTATTCAGAAAGGCGTGTAATGTTCTGTACTTCTGGATACCATTATTTTCTTAAAATATATTTCATATTTTTAAAGGCATCAAAAACGTCAGGCTTCAAAACTCCCCCTCAGATCTATTTCCAATCATGTGCATAATCACTTTCTGTTAAAGTCTCTGCACCGAAACGGCCGCTTTATTTCCATTACCATGTGATAGTAGCACGGACAGACAGGGTCAATTCTCGAAAAAACTAGGAATCTTCTCATTCACGCAGATGAGATTCCTGCAGATCCCCTGAGAACTGTGTTAGAAAATTACAGAAATTACCTTAAAAAATAAGCTTTGTTGCTAAAAATCTTGGGATTTTTGCTGGTTACTTGGATAGTTCAGTACAAATTAAATTAGCAATCATCAAATCATGGTTCTTGGGCTTGGACTGTGTTCAAACTGGAGTTACTTTCCGACGTTTGGCTTGCGATTGCATAAGGCATCTTCAGGGATCTTCACTGCACAAAATCAAAGAACTTAATGATTTTCTGCAGTGAAGATTCCTGAAGATGACGAAACGTCGGAAGGTAATTCCAGTTTGACAGGGTCTAAACCCAAGAACCATGAATTATTGAATGACTCCTGCCGTGAAACCTTTCGTACTATGTTAAAATTAATAACTGTTGTATGTACTATCATTTCTACTTTATTTTTATGTAACAGGCCATCCCTATTTTATACCTAGACAAGTATGCAGCAATAAAGAAGCAAAAATCAATATGTTTAAATATTTAATAAGAGATCTACTAGGGCTCTTACATATATATGGGGACAAAAATCAATTTTTCCACAAAATAATTTATCAAAATTTCAAGATGGGGTACTAGGACCAAAAAATTAATATGATAACAAAATTCATTATCCTAAATTATCACTCCATTGTTCAAAGAATTATTTCAAAATTAATATTTTTCAATCATTTTTGATTTTAAAAATTTGAATACTCTTTCATTCAATTTAATTGTGATTTTGTGGACATAATCCAAAAATCACTAGACCTTAGTATTGAAACTTAAACACTATTATTAATCATTGTAGGTGCGGGTTAAAAGAAATTTGTTCTTAAAATTGTATAAAAGTATATATTAGTATACAAATAACTATTAAATTTGTGTTACCAAAACAAAACGATAACCTTTATTTAACAAACGACAGCCATTATCAGCAATTTGTCAAATAAAATGCATCGTTGCCAGATTTATTCTATGTTTAGTAATGTCGATTTTCTTTAGAATTTTGACTGAAGAAAAAATGCAGATGATTATTTTTTTTTTAAGTTAGGTTAGGTTTGCTGTAAAGAAATCGCGTGGTAGCGCGTCAATCACTTGTAAAATACTATTTAAGATGCCCACTGTTATGAGTTTTTTTACATTTGGTAACATTGACCGAAGTAACCCTTCATTGAATAATTTTCCGCAGTTTTCTTTCTTGCTAAATATAGATTAAGTAATATATCTTCCAGTGGAAATTCAAAAAATATGAAAAACGTATATCTTTGTTAACGACCCGACCCAAAAAATGTTCAGTTCTCATTATTATGGTATTATTAATATGTGGTGATGGGTAATCCACTAACGAAAATAGTGTACAAACTCACGAAAATACAAGAAATATACAAAAAATCTAAGAAAATACTCACAATTCTAAAAAATACATGAAAATAATTGGCAAAAATTATTAACTTTATTAAGCCCAAGCACTATCTAGACACCCTTGATATACCAATCTATATATACAGTTTTTTTTAAACCTAAGATAGGCAAACTTCTTTACGAAAAGAGACAGATATATAATTCAAAAAGTAAATTTATAGTGGTTGGTCCCATCAAGAAAAATACCTGAAAAAAAATTGTGCAGCGTTGCCGGATTAGACACAGAGAATAAAATTGAAATTGTTTTCTTAGTTACTATTTAAAAACATTACATTTTTATTCTTTGTGTCTAATCCGGCAACGCTGCACAATTTTTTTTCAGGTATTTTTCTTAATGGGACCAACCATTTTTTTTACTCAATTGCACAATTTTAGTCTCTATTTTTTTAAATATTAAAAAGTCTTACATACACTTTCAAAAAACAAAAAATCTTATAATTTTTGACTTTGACAGAGCTTCGTATACTGCTGAAAGCGCATAATAAATAATAAAAAATATTTACTTATGTAAAACATTTACAATACACCATTTCAATTTTTTAATAGTTGAAATAACCTATTAATTTATTTTGCCAATGTACAACTAAGTAAATAATTGTTTTATCACAAATTTTTGCACGTATAGGTAGGATATGGATATCTAAGACTAAATAAAACGAATGAAAATATAAAAAACCGTACAAAAGCCTTGTACAACTCGGGGCTGACCAAGAATGAGTTCATTGTAGAAAAAGGAAACTTACATTCATGTAATCCACGATGATAATGCAATTCTTGTCCTAGTTTCTAGTCCTGATATTTAACGCCAAATATTTTTATAATTTTTGTAAAAAAAGTACATTAATTATGCTTTTACCCTGTATAAAGCTTCAAGACACCTAAGAATGAAAATTTATGTCTTACAATTAAATATTTTATATTAATTAGGTTTACAAAACAACTTGCGAAGCCCAAAATATATCTATGAAATAACTGATAAATTGGAAATATCAAGACTTTCGACCCTTGATGTCTGACCCTTTTATTTGCGAGGTATATTGCATTAGGAAAAAAAAATCCTATTGGTTCAATAACAACAACCCTATAGTTGGCGAAGAATAATGCAATGTCAAACAATCTTATAAAAATGATAGCAATATACTAACATAGGTTTACAAAAAACTTGCGAGGCCCAAAATATATTTATACAAAAATGAGGAAATTGGAAATATACAAAATTTTGGCCCTCGACTTCTGACACACCCTGCGGTTGGCGAGGAATAATGCAATAGGAAAAAAGTCTCCTTATAGAGACGATAACAATATACTAACATAGGCTTACAAACAACTTGCAAGGCCCGAAATATGTCTATGCAAAAATTGGTAAATTGGAAATATACAACTTTTGCCTTCGATTTCTGACTCACCCTGTAGTTTCCGAGGTATGTTGTAACACTAAAAAAAGTTTCCTTATAAGGACGACAACAACATACTAACATATTAAAGGAAGTTTCCCCGAACCCAAAATACGTTTAATTTGTGTCATGTCTTTATTTTTTTTTGTACAAGGTATTATAATCGTGAAAAAAAGTCACCTTCTAAGATTTTTGCGTATCTTCACGTTTTAGGGTCCGTAGATGCCAAAAAAACATATTTTGGTCATGGCGGAATAAAATGGGAACCTTGTGAAATGTTAAAAAAAAATATCACTAAAAAATTATCCCATTTACCTATTAGATTGATTTAATTTTTTTTTTCAGGAATTAACTGTGATTTAGAGATAAGCTGGTAATATTCTGTGACGAATGCAAGATGGCAGAAAAAATTGTTACTAAAAAGCTTGGACGGGAGAGATATAATATGTAGAATAGCAAAAATATATAATTTCTGCAGGTGTAAAACGGCCTACAACAAAAATTGCTTTTGATTATGTCACAGGGTACCCTCCTGTAATCATTTCTGAGCCTTCGTCCTTTGCCCTCATCAGGTAGGTTTGTACCAGGGAAATCTGAAATAATAGATTGCTCGATATGACAAAATCAAAAACGAAACGTCAATCAGACTGGAACAGTACTACATGCTAAGTGTAACACTTAGCGCCCCCTATTGGGTCCCCGGGGGTTTCCGGCTGCAGGCCTATAGGTATTTTGGCAAAGTATGCACTAGCACCATCATACGGGGAGTAGATACTAAAATCGATAAAAATGCTCTTTCACACATCTTTATCAAAAGTTCTTGAATGGAAAAGATATATGTAGAATAGCAAAAATATATAATTTCTACAGGTGCAAAACGACCTACATATATCTTTTCCGGCCAAGATCTTTTAGATAAAGAAGTGTCAAAGCGCATTTTTATCGATCTTTTTCGGAATGATGGTGCTAGTGCATACTTTGCCAAAATACCTAGGGGTCTGCAGTTGGAAACCCCCGTAGCCCCAGTAGGTGGCGCTAAATTTTACACTTAGCATGTAGTACTATTCCAGTCTGCCGTTTTGATTTTGTCATATCGAGCAATCTGTTACTTCGGATCTCCCTGGGTCCAAGCCTGCCTGATGAGGGTAAAGGGCATTTACTCTCATTACTAAAGGCCCAACAAATCAACAAGAGTCTGGGGAACAGATTTGTGAGAGCTTCGAAAAAGGTCGATCATACTTTTGTAGTCAGGGTGCCAGTGGTAGATTTTGCTAATATGTTGTGTGAAAAGAGAGAGTTAAATAAGTGTATCTATTAATACTTCTAACAAGTAGTATAATAAGAACACGAAATGATTGGACATAATTAAATATAAAAGTAGTAGAATAATGTATGTTTATGAATAATTTTAACAAGTAACATAATAAAAAAATAATAAAAATACGAAATGAAAGGACATAAATTTAAAAGTGGTAGAATAATGTGTATTTATAAATAATTTTAACAATAATAACGGGTGAGGATTTTAAAGTGTTACAAGGCGATATCGGAAAAATAGGTTGGAATTTTTGTATAAAAATTTGATAATTCATTAATAACTAGATACAGCATCATCCCCAAAATAGGGCAAAATGTGTGTCTGCAAAGTAAGAGTTTGCTGCGATATTTTTACTTACTGATCAAAAGAGGGTTTTGGATAATTCATTTATTCGTATTACTCCAAAATACCACACACGAATAGTAACTGTATCAAACAGGGTCTCTAAAAACTTCACAAACAAGTGAAACAATAGGAGACACATGTAAATTGTAAATATAAACACAAAAAAATAACTGCTATCGACGGAGAAAAGGAACCGGTAAATACTGCACTTTTACACTTATTGATGGTGTTGCAAAACCTATTCAAGCAGCCATAATTAACGAATATTATCAACATAATGGAATAAACCCGATGGCTAGGCGGTCCAGGCACGATATCCGGGTAAAAATATTTAAAACGTTAGGAGTAGGCTAAAATACACATTTAAAACAATTAAAAATCAACCACAAATCATCCCATATCTAATACGTACAGAGAAAATGAAAAGGTGTTCCACATAAACATATTAGCTTTTATTTTTCCTAACTTGTACATTTGTAACCATCGTTTTATAAATTATTTTGAATTTTTTTATTGTTTCAATTTTCGCATGATATAATGTTTTTCGTTTTGATATTTCCTGTATACATAAATAATTATAACTTTTTCTTCCAGAGTCAGTTTTTATTTTAACGAATATTTTTTACACAACCTGTATAAACACTAACAATTTTAAGCTACAAAAATATGGCTTTTTTCTTTTCTTTAATTAAAAAAATATACTTTATTGAATTTAACTCTGTCTACCTCAAAGTATGAACCAACTGAAAACTAAAAAAATCGTACCCTTTGTATTAAGTTAACGGCAACTGAACTTCATTAACGTCTATAGTAACTTAGAAAACACAACCATATTTCTCAAAATAGAGTATATTTGTCGTACATATAGTAATAGTTACAATACCGAGTTCATGGACCTGAAAAAGAGAACTTTACTCTTCGAAAGAATACATATCTTGTCACTCTAGCTAGACTATAGTTTCCTGAACAAGCTCCGCAGTTGTTTTTTTTTGTTTAACTCTAAATTTTAGAAATTATAAAATAGGTTATTAGAAACTTAAGTTACAATTTGAGCTACCCCCTTAATACGTAACACAAGGATTCCTTCTATATTTTGTTTTTTAGATTAAATCGTGATGATCGTCCATAGTTTAGGTTTTTTAACTCACCTTTATGGTATAAACTAAGTATGCCTTAAATTATTGTACAATGAAAAAATTATTGTGCCATCAAACCTTTCCACCGGTTGATTTTGTTTCCCCTAGAAATAATGTTAATTATACCTAAGTGTTGGGTAACGGAAAACTGAAAGCTTTTTAGGTATAATAATATGCACCTCTGAATGGTTAATCACTTCCGCCAAAACTAGTTTATAAAAGCAAATCTAATTTAATTTAGTACTTAACAGTGTTCTGTGATCTAAGATCTAATTGATTTGAATTTGAACACATTTAAAACTAAAACACTAAAATATAAGTATTCTCTGTACTCTACTCGGTCGAACAACACAAGAGCGTTACATGCGTTGTCGATGTCAATCGTGTAAACTCGGAGCTCCTACAAATCTGTTCCCCAGACCCTGTGACATCAAAAGCAATTCTCCTGTAGGCCGTTTTGCGCCTGCAGAAATTATATATTTTTGCTATTCTACATATATATATATATATATATATATATATATATATATATATATATATATATATATATATATATATATATATATATATATATATATATATATATATATATATATATATATATATATATATATATATATATATATATATATATATATATATATATATATATATATATATATATATATATATATATATATATATATATATATATATATATATATATATATATATATATATATATATATATATATATATATATATATATATATATATATATATATATATATATATATATATATATATATATATATATATATATATATATATATATATATATATATATATATATATATATATATATATATATATATATATATATATATATATATATATATATATATATATATATATATATATATATATATATATATATATATATATATATATATATATATATATATATATATATATATATATATATATATATATATATATATATATATATATATATATATATATATATATATATATATATATATATATATATATATATATATATATAAATATAAATGTATATATATATATAAATATAAATATATGGGGAAGCGGAAGTATTGTGTTTGCTAAACACAATACTGTATTTTTTTCTGATGACTTTCAGTTGTTTTTTCGAAAGTAAATTTTAGTTCTTTATAAATAACACTAGTTATTACTTTTATAGTTAATATTCCTTCGTTTTGAGGCAGAAACTATATTTTATATTAGATAATCTTTCCATTCTTATACTACTAATCTAAGTTCACTTGCAGTAATATTTTAATTGCATTTAATAGTTTTGCAAACTGGTCATTAATAGGAAATATTGAAGGAAAACCTGAATTCAGTTGCTTTTGACATTGGCTTTTAAAATATCCAATTCGGACACATCTGCGGTAGCCATCCATTCATTATTTTGTTCTTTAATGGATGTGCTTAAGGTCTGTTAATGATAACCTGCAGAGATAACAATAAATATGGTTTCAGTGGGCGTAATGTTCGTAATTATGAGATGAGAGAGGTTTATTTTTTTAAATATTTGAATTCCAGGGAAATACAGTACAATTGTAAAATAGTTACTTGAAATTTTCGCAATATATATATTTTTGAAATCAGTGCAAAATTATCGATAAAAATAGGCTGTTTTGAAAAATCAGGGATTTAAAGATATTTAAATTTTAGTTCTCACCATCATCGATCTTTACCTTTTATCCAGGGTACCACAGATGAAATTGGAAGAATTCTGCGGAGATCTAACATTGGCACAATCTTTCATACACACAAAAGATTGGGAAATGCTTAGGGTCACCAAAAAACGTAATTCCTTTGAAATCAGAAGGAGCTTATAAAATTCCTTGTTCCTGCGGTAAAGTGTTTATAGGTGAAACTGGACGGTCTGTGTCTGCTAGACTTAAGGAACATGAAAGATGTATAAATAAGAAACAAATTGTTCAATCCACTGTCGCTGAACACCAGGACTTAACAGAACACATGATTAATGTAAAAGATATCAAGTTGCTTGCATCGGTCTCGGGTTATTATAAACGAAAAATTTGAGAATCTATTGAAACTAGCGAGTACCCGCGACTTCGTTCGCGTATAGCGATTAAATCGCCTTATTTAAATACCTCTTTACAAACCACGTTTTTTTTTGCATTTTCTTTCAATTTTTGTCAACAGGGGCTTGGGAGATTTTTTTTTTATAAATTATTTCCGATTTTTTGGAACACCCTGTATAAATTTTTAAAAAATATGTAAAAAATAAAGTAAAATATACCTGTTCAATCGTTTTTTTTTAAACTAACCGTTTTTAAATAAAAAATATTGTAATATTTAAGAGGCGGTTTCATCCCGTCGAAATTTGATTTTTGAAAAATCCTTTCTTATCGAACCTCTACATACTACAATCAACCTGTTGCCAAAATTCAGTTTTTTACGTTAAGCGGTTTGAGCAGAATCGCGATTAATCTGTGACAATTTTAGAATATGTAAAATAATTGAATAAAATAGAGTTTAAGCGTTTTTTCAAAAAAAAGCGCCCCTTAAATATTGCAACATAAAAAATGTTGTAATATTTAAGGGTCGGTTTCATCCCCTTGAAATTTGAGTTTTGAAAAATCCCTTCTTATCGAACCTTTACATCTTACTATCAACCTGTGTGCCCAAATGCAGCTTTTTAGATCAAGCGGTTTGAACAGAATCGTGATTAAGCAGTGACTCGCTTTTTTTAAAGACCCAGTATAAATTTACAATACAGAAAGTAGTGCTGAAAGGTGTCGGTCACCAGATGATCATTTAAAAAAAAATCATATAAATCGGTAAATACAACTCTCTCACAAACTTGCTGAAAATGTTGACCAAAAAAAGTGACGCACTTGACTTTTGACCCAAGTTCAATGTCTTATATCTTCTAAACCAGTGGATCGATTTTGGTAGGTAATACCTTTGCCTTTCAGCAGATATGAAACACATGAAAAATTTCTCAAAGACGTTTGGATAATAATGTAAAAACTAGAACTATTCCTTTTTGCTATTTTTTGACTTGCTGAAACCTTACCAAGCTGCATAGTTGTTAATGGAAGTTTTTCCGTTAAGACTTTTTTTTCTTAACTTAAAAAAAACAGTAACTGGACAAGCATTTGAAAAATGTGATTAGTATACTATAAATTAAGTCCCATTCTTTTGATGTTGTATCTGTCAATTCTGCTAGGCTCTCCAGAGACCGTTCGCGAGAACGCACCCTTTTTAATTTATTACACAAATGTTTTACTGCATTCATATCGGGGCGTCTCGGAGACCCTATAATGTGGCGATACCCGCAGTTTCGCACTATTGCTAGGGTATACGACTAGGCATTAACCTACGTCAGAATATGCAGAACGATGGTATAACAATAATTTTAGACTTTTGCACGTCTCCTAACCTTTAAGTTCATTTCTGCTAGGCATACACAAACCATCTGCTCACTAACCATAGCATCTCGAGCTTGGCGAAAATCTTCTTGAACTTTAATAGGTGTATTTGATCGATTCCGTAAAATCCGCAAAAAAACTTGCAAATTCGTAATCAACGACAAAAACTGAACCCTTTAAGTCTTTTTTTGACGGAACTGGAAATTATGTATTAAAAATCTTAGCTAGCGAATGGACTATGTCGGGTCATAATCGAATTTGAAAAAACAATTGCCGTCGTCATGGCAATTAATTTGTTATAGTCCTCCATATTTGTCAGTTATGAATTTCACGAACTTCATGATTGTCATTTTTTATATGAAAAAAAGGTTTTAGTGATAAAATGTCCCAAATTACACCCGAACAAACGGCAAGATTAATGGCTTTAGTGAATGATGGGTGTAATAAACGCTACGCCGCTCGTGCTGTGGGAGTTCCTGAAGCCACAGCTCGTAGAGCGGTCCTGAAATATGAGCAAACAGGAAGCATTGCTTGGAAGGTGGGTTCTGGTCGCCCTCGAAAAACCTCCCCTAGAGATGACCGCTTTTTGAAAATGCTGTGAAAGTTCAAGAAGATCTTCGTCAAATTGGAGATGTTATAGTGAGCAAGGTTTGGAGACGCCTAGCCGAAGTAAACATAAAGGCTAGGAGGCCTGCAAATGGTCCTAAATTGCTACCTCGACATCGTACTGCTCGGAGATTGACTAATCGTGATTGGTCAAATGTCCTGTTTGCTGATGAATCAAGGTTTTGCCTTAATATGGTGGATGGGAGAAAAAGAATATAGAGAAGAACTGGCAAAAGATTCAATCAATCTTTAATAACGCAATGCGATAATTTTAATGTTGGTTGCTTATGGTGTGGGTGCAATTTCCATGAATAGACGTAAACCCCTTCATGTTTTTCCCTTTAGACAACCAATGCCAGCCCAAATTTATCTCAATGACATTTTAGAGCAGTAGTTGCTGATTTAGTTGGTAACAATTTTATTATGATGCAGGATAATGCCCGACCGCATACCGCAGCAATGGTGCAGAACTTCATAGAAACTGCGGGTATCGCCACATTACAGTAGCCTGCAAGAAGCTCCGATATGAATGCAATAGAACATTTGCAAATTAGGAAGAAGGGTGCGTTCACGCAAAAGGCCTCTTGAAAGCTTAGCAGAATTGGCAGATGCGTTATCAGAAGAATGGAAACGTACCAATGGAAAGAATAAGAAAACTAATTTCAAGTATGCCACGCAGCTTAGAAGCTCTCAGAGTTGCTATAGGAGGCAATACTCGGTACTAAGCACATTGTATAAGTTCTTGCGTTAATAAAAAAGTTTGATAAAATGCATATCATTTTTATTTTATTAGAATATCACTTCTGAAAAATCAAGTAGGTACCTTGGCAAAATGCAAGGTTACAATAAGAAAGCTGTAATTCAGATATTTTCAAGACAAATTAATGAACATAATAACAAATTTGTCTTAGAAGAGTCTTTCATCTAGAGTGTAAGAATTTTCTATACAAATGCTCGAATAATACACAGGAGTAGATAAAAACAGGAAAAAAAAGCAGTGTTTAAGTTTTTCCATTAACATTTATGTAGCTTGGCAAAGTTTCAGCAAAAAAACTGTAAATCGGTCAATTGTAGAGATAAGTGAATAAAAAAACATAATGCTCACAAAAAATGGTCTATTATATAGGGTGAAAAAAGTGTCTATACGAATCCTCAACTAATACACAGGGCAAGTCAAAAAATATCAAAAACGCATGCTTCGGGCTTTTTCATTATTATCCAAGAATCTTTGAGAACATTTTCATTTGTGCTGGAAGACAAAGGTATTATCTATCTACGAAAAAAAAAATCTTTAAAATCGGTCCACTGGGTCAGAAGATATAAGATATTGAACTTGGGCCAAAAATCAAGTGCGTCACTTGAGTCTGTAATAGATAGATTATCAAGCACTCACAAAATTCCAATAGAGACGCGGGCTACGTGCCACATCATGCGTGAAAACCAATCGTCATAGTGGGTCACGCGTTGGTGGGCCAGATCGGGTATAAATACCTGAACTCTGCTCATCGGAGCTCATTCGACGGTTTGATCTCTCATGCGATAAAGATCCCTGAAGATGTGTCGTGCAATAGCATGTGAAACGTTGGAAAGTAATTCCAATTTGATGCGGTCTAAGCCCAAGAACCATGTTTTCTTATTGACTCCAACCATGAAGGTTTTCGTACTATGCATTTAGATTCATTTAGGTTTTTTGATTTTTTTAATTATATTTACTTTGCTTCTTTACCTATCAGGTTTATATTTGGCACAGAAATTATGCTTGATTGAGATACTTATCCAGCACCACAATATTTAACTACATTGCCTCCAGATGGCACTTTACAAGTAAGTAAAATAAATCTTGTTATTACTGATATCAGTAAAAAATACCATCTTGAATGCAGTGAAAATTGCTTCAAATTACGCGCTCTAACTTTATCACTACCGTTTATCAACAAAATTATTTTCACATGGAAAAAAATTACATCAAGTTCTGAAAATGAGCTCCTTTTGCTTCTATGCATTTTAGGATAACCTTCAGTATATGTCTTCGAAGTCTATGAAACGTTCCCGATGGATTCTTAATTTGCGAACATCCATTTTTTATTTGAAATTACTACGATCATTAATCGTGTGTGCATTACAAGCAACTTAAAATGTCCCCAAAAAAAAAACAAATTCATGTGATTTTAATTTTGGGACCGGTATGCCCAAGGGAGGGGAATTCTAGACCTCTTTGCTGTACAAGAACCCATACCTAACTCTGACTGTTTTTAAGGTCATATTTTATTTGAACATACACTTTTAAAACATTTTATTTTATAACTGCAAAAAAAAAAAATAAAAACTAATCAAAAATGTACAGGATGGCAAATTAGAGGGAAAGGTACTGTATCTCGAAAACTTCTCACTGTTGTGATTTGCGGTAAAAAATGTATAGTGTGCAAAAGAAAATCGTGGAAATTATTTTCAGATTTCTAAGGTGGCCGCTAGGGGGAGTAGTCAGCTTCAAAACGGCTGAACGGATTTCAACAAACTTGGTGCCGTTGAAAGGAACCTTATTTGTGGTTATTGTAATTTGGTATGTCGCCACTAGAGGACATTTTTCGATATTAGTATTACAACAAAAATTGCAAAATTTATTTAAAAAATTAAATCTATTGGTATTACTTTTTTTCATGAAAAGATAGCAAAATCATGCCTAAACAACAAAACCGCGCCTCGATATCTTGTTCGTAACCTAAAATATCGATGAAGGAAGATTTAATGATAAAATTCAATGGATTTTGATAAGTTTTTTGAAAACGTATCCTCATATTTTTAAAAAAATTTATTTGTTGTGTAAATTGTGGTCTTGAAAACGATGTGGAAAAAATCGGTAAATTTCCTTTACTCGGAACTTCCTTCACTACGAATATTTCATTTTATTAGGAATAGTACACACTGACACACACCTCGATTTTGTTACGCCATGTTGAATTCGCACCAGTTTAGCCTTATATCATATTTTACAGTCAATTGAATAAGAAGATTTTTTTACGTTAATTTTTTTAACATGTTATTTGGCCGCCATTTTGTTCCGCTATCTTGAATTCGTAACACAACTTTACCAGTTTAACTCTATATCACACTGAATGCTTGCACAAAATTTGAAATTAATCTAATAAGTAGTTTTTCAGACTGTTTTTTTAAATGTTTTATTTGGCCGCCATTTTGTTTTGCTATCCTATATTCATACCAAAATCTTACCAGTTGATTCTTATGTAACACTTGATTTTTTGCAAAATTTGAGGTAAATTGGATTAGTTTTTTAGTAATAATTTTTTTAACGTTTCACTAGGCCGCCATCTTGTTCCGGCATATTGGATTTGAACCAAAATATCACCAGGTTGAGCTAACTTGAAAGGGTGATTTTTCAGGTTAAAAAATTTTATTTGGCTGCCATTTTGTTCCGCCATCTTGAATTAGTCCCACACTTTACTAGCTCATCTCTATACTACAATTAATTATGGCACAGAATTTGAAATCAGTTTAATAAATAATTTTTTCAGGCTGAATTTTTAAATAATGTATTAAGTCGCCATTTTGTTCCGCCATCTTGGATTCGTACCAAAATTTTAGTTGATTCCTACATAATACTTGATTGTTTTTGCAAAATTTGAGATAAATTGCATAGGCACTTTCTCAGTAATAATTCTTTTAACATTTCACTAGGCCGCCATTTTGTTTGGCCATATTGGGTTTTTACCAAAATGTTACCAGGTCATCCCCATATGACCTTAATTATTGACCAAAATTTGAAGTCAATCGGGTAAGTAGTTTTTTAGTTATGCCGCGAGCAGACAGACCGACGGAATCGAGAAAACATGTTTTTTTGTCATCTAGGGACCCTAAAACGTAAAGATCTGAAAATATCTCGGATGGTGATTTTTTCGTGATTACAATACTTCCCTTTTATGACGGAAGCAAAAAGGGTATTTAATGCTTCCTTAAATGCTGAAATTGCTGTGTCCATCACATTCCATTGCTTGAGCGTCTCTGGCGTGGCAAAAAGTGAAAATTTCGCCCCTTGATAGGCTGCGCATTCCATTCCGAATCCTTTTTTCTATGTCTTGCCTAGTTGTAAGTTGAGTTTGAAATATGATGTACTTTAACCGCCTCATAAATAGAAGTCCAAATAGGTTAGGTCTGGGGAGCTGGGTGACCATGGACATCGACTTCGTCTTCCAATCCACCACTGTTGAAATACTGCGTTTATACCAAATGTGCTGGATAATCGTCCAGTTGAAAAAAAAAATTGCCGTATTTCCAATCGCGCATTTTGTAGCAAGATTGGTAATTGGTTGACCAAAAAAAAAAAATTGCCACTTAGTGGTCGATCGAAGAAATATGGTGAAATAATGCTGCCTGCCAGGATGCCACGCCGATTTAGATATCGAGCCGCGTACAATCTTTGACCTATTGCCACATTTTGAAAACATTCGAAATAGACAGCAATCATGTCATCAGCTTCATCATTTGTAAAAGGCATTTTATAAGCATAACGTGTGCAACTAATATAAATTATACTGCATCTAAATAAAATTTGACGTTTCTTTCCAATACTGTTACCAGGCATTTGTTTTATATCTTCCATGGCCTGTTACTTATATGCCCACTCGTACTTACCTAGTTAATATGTGCCTAGGCAGGCATAAAGCATTACTTACTTTTTAGCATTTCTCGAATAAATTTCCAAATATAACATTTTTGTTTAAAATTTGGGGAAAAAATTAAAAAACCTATGAAAATCAATTAAATTTTCTTTCACGGATACTTTAGGTTAAGAACAAGATATCGAGGCGCGGTTTTCACTAGCTTGTTGGGTGGCAACATGCCAAATTACGATCAGCACAAATTAGGTAGGTTTTGTTGCCCAGGAAAAGCTCCTTTCAACAACACCAAATTTGTTGAAATCAGTTCAGCCGTTTTGAAGTTATAGATGTTTACTTACAAAAACATTTGAACACCTTCCTCCATTTTATTTTTAGAGATAGAGCAAATCGTGTTTAACAAAAAAAGACTCGAATCTATCTCAGCTTGAAAAAGCATATATATATATATATATATATATATATATATATATATATAAATATATATACAGGGTTATTCACGCAACCCGTTCATCAAAAATTTTTGATGATGCCACTTAGATAAAAATTTCAAATTTTGGGATTAAGGTAAGGTCAAGGGGTACTTCTTTTTTGAAATATTTTCAACTTCCTGTCACTTCCGGTTTAACCGGAAGTTGGTATCAACATGCTTATTTTAAATAGAACACCCTGTATTTTATGATATTTTTGGATTCTACAGAGAATTTTAATGCTATTTTATGTAGCATGTCCTATACCTAGGTTCAAGCGTTCTTAAGATATTTGACCTTGAACCAAAAATGAGCCTTCGGGGTACCAAATTTTAAAATCTCATATTTTTGTAAGTTTTGAAGATATAATCTTCATATTTTGCAGACGATCGGTAAATAATCTTAGGTTTCTATTTTTTTTATTGAATTTGTCTATTTTTATACAGGGTGTCCTAAATTCACCGGCAAACATTCACATTTTCAAAGCCGCTTTTTTAAATGGGACACCCTATAACTTTATGCACTATCAAATGTAGAATTTAATTTTCTATCGAACTGTATTAAGGTTCCCTATACCTATTCGTAACCATTTTCGAAATAATCAGGTTTTTATTAAACTATCATATGTATTTGCTAAATGCTTACACCTTCCCGTAGTAAGCCATGGAAAAACAATTGTTGTGCTTTTCTATTCAACATGACAGCTGATTTAAAGCTTTTAAATTAAAATAAAATAACACTCAAAAGCTGATATTCTCAATTTATTTTATATTCGTGGAGAATGTTACAAAATATTGGAGAGAACGTGCCATGTTTTTAATGAAAAACATCCTCATTTATCGCCAATGAACAAGAGAAAATTGAAGAGGATTGAAACGAAATTTTTTCGTTTCGGAAAAGTTAAAGTTATAAAAAATGTAATAAATTGTTTACATTATTTTTAACCATATCTACTAAGTTCGAGACTGTTCTAAACTTGTTTTACTGAACTTAAAAATTATAGCAATCTAACAATCAACAATAAATAAATAAAATAATAAAATTGAATTATAACAAATGTTCTATATGCTGTCGTTTCATTTGAAGACACATTTCAATTCTTCTTTGTGCAGTTGCTGTGGCCCGTTGAATTTGTCCGTTTTCTAATTCGGCAAAAGCTGTTCGTATCCTGTCCAGTAAATCTTCTTGGTTATTTACTGGGGAAGCATAGACTTTACCTTTGATAAATCCCCATAAATAAAAGTCTAGGGGTGTTAAATCAGGCGATCGCGGGGGCCATCTCCAAGGGCCATTGGGACCAATCCAGCGATCTTCAAAAATTCGAGACAGATAATTGGTGATAAACTGCAGCGGAATTATGTGCTGGTGTCCCATATAATTGATACCAATAATTTTGCAGCTCACCAATAGGAATTTCTTCTATAAATTCAGAAACCGTCCCTCGTTGAATTTCCAAATACTTATCAATGTTTAAATTGTCTTCATAAATACAGTACCGCACCTGATCATTTAATACTATACCGAAAACATTGAAGCTAAACCTCTCTTAAGAACGTGTTTCGCGTAAAGCGTGCGGATTTTCTGCTGCCCAGACTTCTCTAGAAAATTTCGCTTCATGGGTCCAAAATATTTTTGAAAGAAATTGAGGGTCCTGTTGAATTTTCAAAAACATGAATTCGCAAAATTCTACTCGTCGGACGTCATCACCAGGTCTCAAGGCTTGCACGTTTTGGAAGGAATAAGGGTGCATATGATGTTCGCTCAAGATTCTTTGGGCAGATGAAGAAGAAATTCCCAAATCGTTTTCTGCAGACGGTATTGAACTTTGCGGGTTTGCGTGGAAAAAAGCTAATGTGTTTATTACGTTATCCTCGGCATTTGTCACTGGTTTCGGAACATTTTTTGTAACTTTAACCTTGCCAAAACGCAAAAAGTTCGTTTAAATCCTCTTGAATTTTGGCTTGTTCATTGGCGGCAAATCAGGGTGGCGTTCATTAAACACACGACACACCAAAATTTTATAACATTCCCCATGAATATAAAATAGATTGAGAACATCACCGTTTGAGTATTCTTCCATTTCGATTTAGAAGATTTAGTTTATCACTGACAGCATTCGATAAATAACGCATACTAATCATCCGTCATATTGGATCTCAATTGTTTTTCCATGGCTCACCATTGGAACATGTAAACATTTAAGCAAATACATACGTTATTTTTATAAAACCCAATTATTTCGAAAATGGTTACGAATAGGTATAGGGAACCTTAATACAGTTCGATAGAAAATGAAATTCTACATTTGATAGTGCATAAAGTTATAGGGTGTCCCATTTAAAAAAACTGACTTTAGCGGCTTTGAAAATGTGAATGTTTGCCGCTGAATTTAGGACACCCTGTATAAAAATAGACAAATTCAATAAAAAAAATAGGAACCTAAGATTATTTACCGATAATCTGCAAAATATAAAGATTATATCTTCAAACTTTTTCTAATTTTTAGAACATAGATTAATAGAAAACCATTGTCGGACCATCGTAAGATGTTCTTTTATTCAAATCTTGTGATATACAGGGTAAAAAATTAGTATTTGGACTTAATGGTGTTTTATTAAGAAAGACTTCTGATGGCGAAAAATTTAACTCCCACTTTTAAGGACAAATATCGATGTTTTAGGTCAAGAAGTCCTTGATCAAAAAAAAAATCTGTTTGTCCGTCTGCGAGTGTGGGTGGGTGTGTGTATGGGTGCATGTATAAACTTGTTTTGTGAACATAATTGCTCGGAAACTATTAATCTGATTATGATGAAATTTGTCAAAAAGATTACCTGTGTGGACAGAAGAAACTGATTAGTCGTTTAGAAAAATCACGAAACAAAACTTTTATTTTGATTGGTAGAGGTACTACCCAACCAAAGTGAAAATTTAATAACAATTTTTAAAAGATTCAAAATGGCGGCTATTTAAATAACCATTGTGAACGAACATACTTCTGTATTACATTTGTAAAATTATTACTTCAGGAGACATATTAGTTGTAGAACTTATTTTGAAAAGCACTAATTTCTAAAACTCCGTATAGTGAAAATAGTAATCAAGTTGATTTCCTTATTATTAGATAAGATACTGAATATCAGAGAAGAAGGATTCCCTCGAGTACTATTATTATGGGTAACAGATGTGATTAATATAAAATAAAATTTGAGTTAATAACTTTTTCATACAGTGAAAAGAAAAAATTAAAAGTCTATTCTCATTGACTTAAAAAGAGGTGAAAAACAAGTTTATTGATTAAGCAGAATTTCATCACGGCAGCCTCCTCTTTTTTCCCGTCTGACCTTAACTTTCGAACCAAAAGGCCTTGTAACTGTAACATGTTTTTTTCCAATTTAGGTAATTTCCTTCTTTCCGAACTTCTTTCAAGATCTTTTATAGGTCTTCCGTCAGTTGGATGTAGTACTTTCAAGGCATTCACGTTTTCTTTAAAATCATCTCGCCTGTCAACCAATTTTCAATTTTTTTATCAAAAACTCTATTAGCCTGTTTCTAGATTTGCCCAAATTAACACAAAAAAGTTTTCTGTATGGTACGCTTCAGAATTCTAAAGTCCGTCGGAGATAAACTCAACGTCTTCTTTTAAACGAAAAAAAACTCTTGCTCTTCAATTAACAATAAAACTATCAGAAAGATACTTTCGACTTATCGCAAACATATTCTTAACACGAAATCACGCACAACAATACTACTTTGACAATAATCACAACAATATGGCGCGCCTTGTACAATGTAAGCATTAAATCCAGTAAGTTCTCTGGAACCAGCTGGTCTAATCATGCCAGAAGGGACATTGTTACATGCATCTGTTCATCATCTCGATTTAAAGGTGGGGTTCGATAAAAGTTATTTTTTAAATATCCCAAAAAAAACTCCAAAGAGTCTGGAGTACGGGCCGGCCACTAAATAGACCTCTATTGTCTATCCATTTCCGGGCATAAGTATCAAAATAATCGGTGACAATTGCAGCATTATGCGGTGGAGTACCTTCTGGTTGCCACAACATTGTTTGACATTTTTCCAATGGTTTGTCGCTAGAAAAATCGGCATTTCATTTGCTACAAAGTCTAGGCTATGTTTAGAGTACTTTGAAAAAGTAGGGTCCAATGATTTGGTCGTGTTGTCACTTCAATAGTGACAATTATATCTACTAACTACTCCTTAATGTAAAAACGTGACTCAGTTATCTCTATAAAATTTTCCTTAGTTGTAATGGAGACCATTATTTCCATCGAAGCTATGAATTCCAATCGTCTATCAAAATCGGTTAGTCGTAATTCCTGTACCAGATGCGCTTGTAAAGTAAACAGGAATTAAAAATGACTTTTCGAAGCTCTGCGATCAAATGTGTCGACGTGTTAATAATTCAGAGTAATGCCCAACGAAACCTGCGTGAAGCACGAAACAGAGAACAGAAGAATTTCCATTGAATCTCAAGGACGCGGACCATGTTATACCGTTGCGAAACGAAAATACGTAAATCAGTAGTTTAACATAAGCACGTTAGAATAAATCCCCATATGTCAATTAGAACCATTGCAGAGAACGTAGATATTAGTAAATGATTAGTTTATAGAACACCAAAAAAAAAGCATAAATGCCATTAATTTAAAGTTCATCTTGTATAGGAATTACGACTGACCGGTTTTGATAGACGATTAGAATTCATAGCTTTGTTGAAAATGTTAAATAATTGTTTTAATAAAATATTATGGAGTGATGAGTCTCGTTTTCTTAACAACGCATTATTAGAGTGACATCAGTCTTATTAGGTCCACAAGGCACAGTTAGAAAATATCTTAGGAACAAAGGTTTAGTGTGGATTATTTGACGGTGTCGTCATTGGAGTTTTACACTCACGAGTATTGGTTACCTAGACATTTTAGCAAATCAAATTTGGGTTTTTTTTAAGGAGATATTCGAATACAAAAACAGCAAACAGTGTATAACATGGTTCTTCACCAAATAATTTTCCTAACCTGAGACTATTTTCCTAAAGATATTTAAAAAATAATGTTCATGAAACGCCCTTATGAATTTAGATGATTTAGAGAAGAAAATTAGAGAGTCGCGCAATAATATCACTTCCAACATGGTTAGAAGAGCTTGTTCCAGATAACAGTCGTCGGTTTAAAGGTTGCATTGTTTCTAGTACACGTCAGTTTAAATACATACTTGAAATTTTGTATAAGACAGGGCACCAAACCTATAAAAAGTGGTTTCCGCTAAATTTCATTTTTTTTTATGTTTTATTTGCCCTTACAAATCTGCAAGTTTAAACTACTTTGCATGATTAGGAGAGCAGCTAGAGGGCATCAAAATTTAATAAAAAAATGGCTTTTCTTTGATATTTTAAAAACAGTTACGCCTATTCTGCTAAAACTTCACAAGTTTGTTAGTCAAATGTAATAGGCTTATTTTTAACATAATATTATAATTACCGAATCGAGTGGCGTCAGGGAAGGTATCACAATTGATATTTATAGAAAAACCATTGTACGCCACTGGTTTTTATGATTTTTATCTTTTTTAGATTAAGCATTTAAAGCTGCAATTTTTATGCCACGTGCCCTTTTTTCGTATCTTGGTTCGTTTTCTATAAAAAAAATAAAACCATTTAATTTCACGTCTCTGGACAACATAAAAAAATGAAATCTGTAAATTTCCTTTGCCCAGAACTTCCCTCGTTATGAATCTTTCCTTTTCTTGGTTTCGTACCGAAATTTTCCCAGTTGATTTCTGATTCTTGATTTTTGTGCAAAATTTAAGGTAAATTGGATACGTAGTTTTTTTACATTTCACGAGGCCGTTATTTTGTTCCACCATACTGAATTTTTACCAAAATGTAACCATTTCATCCCCCAGATCTATACGTTTCAGGGTCCTGGATGCCGAAAAACATGTTTTCTCAATTCACTCGGTCTGTCGGTCTCACTGTTCACGGCACACAGTAGTCCCATTTTAGATATTAGGCGGCCAAAAATATTTTCAGCAAAATTTAATTTAGAAATTGAAAAAAATGGCCGTAATAAATTTAAGTACCTAAATACTTAGTGAAAATTACCCAAACCAAAAGAGAAAGACCATGCCTACTTACACAGAGTGTTCAACTAAGGATGGCTCTACGTCATATTTCAAAAAGTATTAATCCTAGAATCTTGAGGAAAAAAATTATGTGGGTAAATCGGCCAAGAGAAATCGCTGGAAATTATTTTCAACTTCGAAAAATTGCCGCTAGGGGGCGTAGCAGCAACTCAGAACTGGAAATGGCGATTTTCTCTTGAATTTTTCAAATTAAGGTTTGTCGAAAATATAAGCATTGTATTCTTCAGATATTATGCAACTTTTTGTTATTTATCATTTTTTTCTATTTTTAATATCAAAGTGGTGGGGAAAGGTCAATTTTTTTTTTCAAACGTTTATATCTTTGCTTTCGATAAACCGATTACAATGAGCTTGACATCAGAAAAAGCGCCTTTTATGCTCTTCATGTAGAGCTATTAACGGTAGCGTAATGATTCTTCTAGTTGTCACTAGATGGCGTTTTATCGTAATTCTTCAAACAATACGGATTTTCTCAAAAAAATCAAATTGTATGATATGACTTTTTTGTCATAATTTGTTTTAAGGTTATAAAAGGTATTGATTAGTGAAAGGAAAAATCCACGTCCGTACTTGAATTAAAAAAGTTGATGATGGTTACCCGAATTCAATACGTCGGACTCAAAAACTAACTACACCAGTTTGTTGAGGAGAAAATGTGACAATGATAAAGTGGAAATAATAATAAAAATAATAAAATGGATTATCAACAGAAAATATTAACAAATCTTATAACGCTATAATCGGGATGTTTTCAGCCGATATAAGAATAATATTAATAATGCATATATTAATAATAATATTTCTAATATTGTCATTGCCAACTACCGAAAATTTAAACCGAAATATTTCAAAAACTACCAAAGCAAATATCAATAAACCATATATCGTTGGAATCGCGATAAAAAACTCTATCATTCTAGTCGATAATATACAGAGTGTTCCATTTAAAAACCAAAGTTGATGTTGATTTCTGAAAAACGAAACGCCCTGTCTATCTAAAAACTACACCATAAGAAAATGTGTTCAATTTAAAGAAACTTTTGTATTTAACTTTTTTTTGTATCTGTAAAAATATGAAAGTTAATAGGGGGGTGCATTTATAACCAAAAACCCTGTACTTTGATTGTGACTCACTGATACAAAAGTGACATTATGTAGCGAGATCGCGGGTGGTCGCAGACCATTTTTGGATTGATCTTAACAAGAAGGTTCGACACGTTAAAAAATGTATATTTTAAACCTCTAATAATCCCTTTTTAGGAGTATTTTCTTGGTAAATGCTAAAAAGTAAAAAAAATTCGGAAGATATTTAAAATTGTTATACAACTCAAAGCTTGCAAGGTATATATAATAGCTGTTTATTACCTTAAAGACCTATGTTTAGTTATTGGAGTCCCTACATACTTTTTTAAAAATAAGCTTAAACCGATGGAAAGTAAGCCTTATGTGATGTAAGTTTGTTCTGAAAATTATATCAAAATACGATTGTCTTCATTTTACGATGTAAATACCTTACTAAAATAATTTTTAACGAATATATAGAGATGTTTTAGTGCTAAACAATTCTTATAGTATCATTTTTTCAGAATGACATCTTTAAAAAAAATGTTGTTGGGAAACATTTTTGTCCGCCTAATTTATATTGCTGGGACTACTGTGTGGCATAGCTAAAAAAACTTCTTACCCGATTGACTTCAATTTTTGGTCAGAAATTAAGGGTCATGGGGATAACCTTATAACAATTTGATAAAAATCCCATATGGCAAAACAAAATGCCGACCTAATGAAATGTTAAAAACATTATTAGTATAAAATTATTTATCTAATTTATCTCAAAGTATAATATAGGAATCAACTGGTAAAATTTTGACACGAATCTAAGATGGCCAGATAAAATGGTGGTTTAGAAAAATATTTAAAAAATCAGCCTGTAAAACTACCTGGACTGATTTCTAATTGTGTGCAAAAAATAATTGTGGTATATAGATGAACTAGTAAAACTGAGGTACTAATTCAACATGGTGGAACAAAATGGCGGTTAAATAAAGTATTTGTAATCGTGAAAAATCACCCTCTCAGGTTTTACATATCTTCACGTTTAGGCGCTCCTAGATGCCAAAAAGTATGTTTTATCAATTCTGTCGCTCTGTCTGTCGGTCTGTCAGTTGACGGCGTAGCTTCTTAAAAAGTACTTATCAGAGTGACTCCAAATTTTGGTAAAAAAGTAAGGGTCATATGGGGATGACTTGATGATATTTTGGTAAAACTCCAATATGCCAGAATAAGATACCGGCCTAGTGAAACGTTAAAAAAAATATTACTGGAAAAACTAATTATCCAATTTACCTCAAACTTTACACCAAAATCAAGTGTTATATTGAAATAAACTGATAAACATTTTGCTTTGAATATAAGATAGCTATACAAAATGGTGGCCTTAATTTAAAAAATCAGCCTGAAAATACTACTTATTAGATTAATTTCAAATTTTCTGAAAGCATTAAGTGTGATATAAAGATAAACTGGTAAAGTTGTGGTATATACAAATTCAAGATAGCGGAATTGACTTTAAATTTTGCAAATTAAATTCAACATTACGTAAGAAAATGGCGGTGTGTGTTTATATAAAAACTACTTATTGAATAATTATGCCCAACAATCAAGTGTGGCATAGGTAGGAACTGGTAAAATATTGGTACAATTCTAATAAAAATCCAAAGAAAATGACGACGAATAAAAATGCTTTAAAATATAGTATATATGTGTTATTGAATGACTATGCACTGAACTAAATTGGGCCACACTTGACTATTCCTAATAAAACGAAAGATTTATAACTAGGGAAGTTCCGGGTAAAGGAGATTTACCTGAGTAAGTGATACCTGAGGTGATGTTTTTCAGGATTGCAAATATTTTATTTGGCCGCCACTTTGTTCCGCCATCTTGAGTTAGTATCACAGTTTGACTAGTTCATCTCTATATCAGAATTAGTTATGGCACACAATTTGAAATTAATCCATTAAGTAGTTTTTTCAGGCAGAATTTTTAAATATTTTATCAACCCGCCATTTTGTTCCGTCATCTTGGAGTCGTACCAAAATTTTACTAGTTGATTTCTACATAATACTTGATTTTTTGAGATAAATTGGATAAGTAGTCTTTTAGTAATATTTTTTTTAATATTTCACTAGGCCGCCATTTTGTTTTGCCAGTTTGGATTTTTACCAAAATATTACCAGGTCATCCCCTAATGACTCCTAATTTTTGACCAAAATTTGAAGTCAATCGGGTAAGTTGTTTTTTAGCTATGCCGCGACTAGACAGACCGTCCGACAGACAGACCGACGGATTTGAGAAAACATGTTTCTCAACTCCTGGGGACCCTGAAACGTAAAGATCCGAAAAAATCTCGGAGGGTGATTTTTTTATGATTACAATACTTCCCCTTTTACGAGGGAAGTAATAAAAAAATCAGTAAATTCGCATTTACCCACAACTTTCCGCGTACAGAATTTGATTACGTTCATATAACATAACAGTCCATATATGCATATAATTATAGTCTTTATATGCATATAATTATTTGGTAAGAACTTTATACGATAGGTATATTTATTATAATTTATTTTTTTAATATTTATTATTTTTATTTGTTTTTCGTAATCTTATCTATAAAAAAATGTTTTTATTCCAGGAAATGGAACTTTCAGAATATTTAATTATTTTATTAGCCGTTATTTTGTTTAGCCATATAGGGTTCGCCCTAAAATTTTACCAATCTATCCCTGTTTCACACTTGATTTTTTTGCAAAATTTTAAGTTAATTGGATCAATAGTTTTTTGATAATGAATTTTTAAATAATTCATTAGGCCACGATTTTGTTCCGCCATAAGAGCTTTACACAAAAATCTTACCAGTTTATCTCTATACCACACTTTATTTTTGAGTAAATTTTGAGATCCATTCGATAAGTAGTTTCTTAATATTTTTTTTACATTTTGTGAGGCCGCCATTTTGGATTTTTACCAGAATGTAACCAATTCATCCCCATATGGCCCTTGATTTTTGACCAAAATTTGAAGTCAATCGGATAAGTAGTTTTAGGAGCCTCTCCTGAATCTGCCTACACGGAAAGCAGGAGAACAAAAATGAAAAACTTACCTTTGACCGTTAAAAAGATATTTATTGTATGGAAGTTTAAATTTTTTACTTAAGAGTATCAGATCATCGGGCAATGAGTTGTATAATTTTATACCGTTATATGTAAACGACCTTTGAAACAAGGCACTGTGATCATGTGGTAGTGTAATTTTATTCCGAAATCTAACATTTCTGAATTAAGTAAAAACTTATTTCTTAAGCATGACTGTAGGATTTATGTAGAGATCTACTGTTCTCCATTTTTAACCAGTTCACTTCATTAAAAGAATGCGAAATATGAGCGAATTTTTTAAGTGTAAAGTTACGTTTTGAACATGTATTTTGTACTTTCTGAATCCGAATTTTCTCTCCAGTGTCTATATAAGGACCGAGTAAAAAAACACAATAATTAAAGACAAAATTAATGGATCACAAAGCGTAAAGATAAGCTAAGTGATAATATAGCTGCTATTTTATAATATCTTCAAAGACAAATATGATTTTTAATTAATATTTTAATATATTCTCTAAATACTAATTGCATATCTAATAAAATACCCAAATTACATGCTGAGGTAACCACAGGAAGCTTAACACCATTAATACACTGACATGCAAAAAAAGTGACGAGCTAAATATTTAGGTATATTTTGAAGGGTTATATCTTTTGAACGCCTTATCGCATTTTGTTGCGCTTTACATCAGTCGAAAGGAAATTTCATAGAGAGTAATTCTGCATTTCTGTTTTGTCAACTATTTTAAACTACGATTTACTATTTTTCTGTAGTTACATTATTCTACAGTGTCTTCCAAAAATTTGCAAAAAAACATAAGTTGACAAAAACAGAAATGCAGAATTACTGTCTATGAAATTTCCTTTCGATTGATAAGGCGTTCAAAAGATATATGTACCTAAATATTTAGCTAGTCACTTTGTTGCAGTGTATTACATTCATGTTTTGTTCTAAAAAGTCTTAAAGAGGCGCAGTATCCCTTGCTTTTGGCTGGACCCATAGAAAGCTAAAAACTTTTACAGCTAATTATCTTTATTGGCATCACAATTTACAGTACTTAATTTCGTATACGTAGTCAACTCTATTAATGATAAATTCTAATTAAGCTTAAGGAAATAGGTATAAGTACTTTCAGTTTCAAACCTGACATCATAACCATTTGATTATACATAATTATACAACACCGATTTAATTATATTTAAATACCTCCTACTCAAAATAGCGGTTTGTTTTCTGCATCTGATGGGGATCAGGGAGATTTTTCTATTAAACCTATTTATTAGGTAAAACAAAATATATTTGATACAATTAATTTAGAACACTTAATAATATAGTAATAGTAAGTATTAATATATTTTTATTCCACATATACCAACATTATAACAAGGATATTATGATCCCTG
Organism: Kuschelorhynchus macadamiae; assembly: GCA_030620095.1. Classification (NCBI taxonomy): domain Eukaryota; kingdom Metazoa; phylum Arthropoda; class Insecta; order Coleoptera; family Curculionidae; genus Kuschelorhynchus; species Kuschelorhynchus macadamiae. The sequence goes on along the minus strand of JAUTXW010004484.1, from coordinate 50,469 downwards.
TCTAGAATACGTTTTGCATCGCAGCAGACACAAAGATCTATTTTAGTTAAACGACGATCGCGGTTTCGCTCTTTTTAGAGCTCATCAGGCCACCATAGACTAGCGAGTCCCGCATCGGGCAAAGGCACAAAATGGAATCACAGGAACAACTTTTCCGCTAGCTAATACCACGACCGGCATTAAATTATTCTGGTGACTCCTGGCTTTCGTTGGGAGCAATAATGTTAATATATTTTTATCCACTTACACCAACGTCATAACAAGGATACTTTGATCCCTGTCGGGAACATGTTCTGCAATGCGCCATACACCATGACTCATTTTGGTCAAATGACGATCGCGATTCCGCACTTTTTAGAGCTCATCAGGTCTCCATAAACTAGCGAGCCCCGAGTAGGGTAAATGCACAAAATGCAATCACAGAAACAACTACTCCTCTGTTTAATACCACCACCGGCTTTGAATAGTAAGTACTCAATATAGTACTTTTTTGGGATTTTTATTTTAACTATTATATGTGTCCTATGATTAGCGTTTTTCTAACATCTTCAAACTGCTCACGTATGGCCTTAATCAAAACTCTCCTAAGTAACTGTAAACCCAATATGCAATCAGCTTCAGTCATGGACTAGACTGGCAATATGATTTCATTCATTCAATTCACGCAGCAGATCTTACCTTGTTTCTCAGAGCTACAACAAATCTTTCAAATGCACTGGGTAACAATTTCAACTTTTTTTTGTTTCTTGAACAAAACCACCTACACACAGTCAACTACACTAAAGTAACTAAAAAATACCTATTAAAGAATTTAGTTGTCTCGCAAAAAAAAAATCTAATAACAAAACCACCTACACACAATCAACTACACCCAAGTAACATACTTATTAAAGAATTTAGTGGTCTCACAAAAAATCTAATACCTATTAAGGAATTTAGTTGGCTCGCAAAAAAATTATTTGTTCCAAAATTTTAATTTATAGGCATACATAATGAACATACAAAATACAGATAACAGTATATTGTTAGTTCAAAAAAGCAATTAAATAGCACATTTGTATCATTGAATCTAAAGGTTAGAAACTCATTTTGTGCCCCTTAGCCTGCCTTTTGAAAGCAGCATCTGGGGCATTTCTCATAATAGTCCAGCAGTAGTCGGCTAACATCTCACAACTCCATTTTTCCTGCTACCTTAATTCCATGTTTGAAACATCCTGGTGGAACCTCTCAACGTGCTTGTCACTTACAGCCAGTTACAACACCATAATTTTCCGGAAAGTAATCCAGATGAGAATCCAGGATATGAATTTTGAACGGCATATTACACCCTAGGTTTCAATTTTAGCGTCACTGATTCTAGGGAACTTTTCTTTTAAATAACTGAAAGCACGGCCTTCTTTGTCCAGGCCTTCACAAAGTTTTTCATAAGTCCCAATTTTATATGAAGGGGCGGAGTAAGTTTTCAGGGGGAACTAATGGCGCGCTGGTTACATTTTTCTTTCCTGGCTCAAAAGACTCTCGGTGGCCAAATTTTCTTTCTGTAGAGATCCGGGCGTGCTCGACTGTCTCATTCGCACAGTAGGAAGCAGCAATATTTGGTATAACCTAGCTGCATTCCAAGCAAAATCGATAAAGCTTTTAAATCCCCACAAATTTGCCATTTATATCTTTCATATTGTGTGGTCTCTAGCAACAATTTCAAATTGCTAAACGTTTCTGGGACTGCATGACCAATTGGGACTAAAGGCAACTTGTTTTCATTATTTAGTAATACAGCTTTAAGAGTTACTTTTGAGCAATCAATGAAAAGTCTCCAGTCTTTTGGATCATAGTCCAGATTTAATGCTGCCATTAATCCCTCAATATCCCTACAGGCTACCAAATTGTTTTCCATGTTGTTAGATTTTTCTGATGACTTCGGTACACAGAAACTTGTACTTCATCTTGAAGTAAATTCCATTGTTGCAATCGAGAGGCCAGTAGTTCTACTTTTTTTCTTGGGCGATTCTAAATTCCTTATAAGTCCACTTTGACTTATTTTGTAAAAGATTTTACTGGGAAGTTCACGGACAAAATAGACGTCTTGCGAGGTTAATTCCGATTCATCATCGTCAGAATCAAGGGTATGTTCCTGAGGTGGATCAGGTACTGGCAATTCGTCACTATGAGGCACCGGGCGTCTGGCGGATTGTAAATTTGGATACTGTATCACAGACTTTTTTTTCTCCGAAAAGCCTTTTTTGATGGGACGTGTCGAGCAAAAGTAACAGACAGTAACGTGGTCTTTCGGTTCTCGCCAGATCATAAGGACATCGAAGGGCATCTTTTCGCTTTTTCCTCTTAGCCGGCCGCGAATGTTGGACATGCAATTGTTGCAGCAGTTATAGGGGGCCGAATTTTTATCCTGATCTCCAACTTTGCAGCCAAAATACAAGTGGTAAGTTTTTTTATTAAAATACTAAGAGTAGTTTTTTGTTTCACAAAAGTCACTTTACCACATATACTCATAACAAAAATGATCCGGTTTATTTGCACCAACTCGCGACATGTTGCTCAAAACTCTAATTTCTAATAATAATAATAAGCCTGGATCTATAAAACCGGCGCCAATTGAGACTTTTGCAAGACAGATTATTAATCAGGATAATTAAATAAGTAAGATTTTGCTATTTTGGTCTCGGAAACATTTTTGCTGTTCCCTACTGATATCTTGGCTTAGATTATTGCCTTTGATTCCTTAACAAACTTTCCTCATGCGGTCTTCCTCAAAACCTGTGCTTAGATTGCCAATTCCATTTTCAGAGCCCGTGGTTGCTGTGTTTTGGGGACACATGGCAGTGGTACAAAAATAATTAGACATAGTTTTACCACAAAAAAATGGTATTGGTATGAAATCTTGGTTGGTTAAATAAAAAAAGTAAAATCTGAGAAAAATTTTGTAGGGTACCCGGAAAATACGTGTACAACATTTAATGACAGATTGCTGACAGCAAAGTAGACCAATTTAAGCGAACTTAGTTATATCCGAAATTGCTTGGTTTAACCTGCAGAGAACGTCAAAGATTAAACAAAAATTGGTCTTTCTTAAAAATTGTTTCTTGAAAATGCTATAATTGATTTTAGCGATTTTTGGTGTATAGTCACTATAAAATGACGTTTTCTAATAGTTATAAAAGCGACGACCCATCAAAGATATGTTCTAATTTTTTATGACATCAACTTTGTAACAAGTCAGATATTTTTATCAGGTAACTCGATGCATTTCGACGCTTTTTTACCTCTTGAAAAATGCTTCTTGAATAAGTGGCTTTGCTAAAAAATAATTCAATTATTTGCATATGCTAAATAGGTACTGTAAAAAAGCAGTGAGCAAAATCGGTAAATTTCCTTTACCCGGAACTTCACTCGTTATGAATTTTTCTTTTTATTAGGAATAGTGAAGTGTGATCCAATTTAGTTCAGTACATAGTCATTTAGTAATACATATATACTGTTTTTGAAACATTTTTATTCGTCGCCATTTTGTTAGATCATATTGCCATTCTGTTAGATCATATCTCTGCCACACTTGATTTTTGGCCATAATTTAGAATAACTAGTTTTGTTGATTTTTAAACATTTTATTTGCCCGCCGTTTTGTCCCGCTATCTTGAATTCGTACCACAACTTTACCAGTTTATCCCAATATCACACCTAATGCTTGCACAAAATTTGAAATTAATTTAATAAGTAGTGTTTTCAGGCTGAAATCCGTTTTTTTTTTTAATAATAATAGTTAAAAAAAACACAGGTATAAGAGCGATAAAGGCAGCGAGTTTTATAATTGAATTTACATTTTTTTAAATACACTTTCAAACTATTGAGGTGTGTAATAGACATACAACTCCATTTGCTAAAAGGTATCTCTTTTGCTATCCCGTTATGTAATTTTATGTATCCATCCATGTGTACCCTAACATTTTGACGCCCGTTTTCTTGACAAAACCTGTACATCAGGAGTATATCAGCTTTCTCGGAGTTAGTATAGTTTTGCATGTTTAGTGCTAAATAGAGCTTCGAAATTAAAAATGATAGCCTAATATTCTTAGACACAATTTTCAACATATATGAAATTATTAAATGTCATTGCAACGAAAACTGGTGCAATGATTTATAATAATAATTATTAGTGAAGAGAAGTGATTGATTTTTTTTCGGCAGAACTATTTTATTCAAGGAAAAATTATGTACGAGGGAAGTTCTGAATAAAGCGAAAATTAAAACGGGCAATAATCGGAACCTCTCTATTGAGAGAATTTCTCCACAATTATTTATCAACAAGCATTTATCCCTGAAAATAAAGGTCTTCTCAGGAAAACTGGTGAATTTTGAATTCAGATATATTGGTTTGATTTCACTACTTTAACTTCTCTTATATAACATGGAACCAAAGAGATAACTGTAATTTCGTTCCTGATGGTGTAAATCCTAAATTTAGTTTATCCTATGACAAAATTTTGCTTTCCCCAATTTAGTAGCGTTAAAAATTAGAATATTAGATCTTGTATTCTGTAACAATTCGCTTATTAAAAAGAAGTAGGTAGGTCTGATCAACCCTTAGTTACAAAATGGAAAAGGTCAAATTGTGAGGATGAGTGATTTTTATATTACTTTACAATCATATGTGTATTTTATTGAAAACGGCTGCAACTTTTTCAGAAGTGTTAGTGTTAAACCTCCGCGTATTTAAAATTAATAGGAATAGGTTTATTCAAGTATTCATGTTTTTCGTTGAACACAATATTCGCGTATTTCATAGGACCTAACGAGGACGAACAATAAAGCGTTTTACTGCACCAAGGTACCTACCGATGGCGCCACTAGTTGCTTATTTCCCATATCGACTTTCTAAGTCGAATGACATGTCACTCTGCTTGTTTCAGATTTCAGTGTTTGAGTAATTTGATTTTATCTACTGATATCTTCTTGGGAATCCTTGCCAAGTATGTATGTATTTAACTGAAATAGATCTCATATTTAGGTCAACTAATGTGTTTTTAATATAACTTCATAGTTTGATCTTTAATAAAAGGATATACTTGACTAATGGCTTTATTATAGTGTTTTTTGAAATGTATATTATTTATGATATTGGCATCATTTACAACAATTTATTTTATTATATTGAGTTCTTTTTCAAAATTAAGATTTGACATTGGACTGTTAATTAACCTTTAAACCATACTGTTATAAGCCGCTAATTTATGTTGATATGGGAGAGTTGAGCTAGCATGAATAGTAATATCTGTATGAGCAGGTTTATGAAAAATAGAGAAATCGTGTTTATTATCAACTTTCTGTATAGCTAAATCTAGAAAATTAATGGAGTTATTTTGTCCTAATTCTAAAAGTTGTATTGGGGTGAATATTGTTGATACAATCTGTAAAAACGCTTAATGGTCTCTTTGTTACAACAAAACAAGCTAAAATGTCATCAACGTTTGTTAAATTTTTTTCACTAAACCGTCCTTTTGTCATAGATATTTAAATCATATAATTTTAAGTTTTTTGATTTATTGTAACACCAGCTTCTTGGGGTTTTTCCGTATTTTCGTTATCTGTTGTTTCCCTTTTGCATGTTAACATTGTAGTATTTAAGTTGTATAATAAATCATTCCGGACCAGGGTGGTAGTAGAAAGATTGAAACAATGTTTGTATATGTACGTACAAAAATTTATTGCGTATTGCTGACTTTGACATAAATTATTGATATGCGGAAAAGTAATAAGCCGTATTTTCTTCAAAATAGAGGTCATGTTGGCTAAGTAACTTTTGCAGCACCTCTTTTTTGCTGCTTATGGTTGGTACTTTTTCAGTTAAGGTCTGTGATAACTAGCCTGATCATAAACGACTACACTGCTTGGCGGGATATTCGGAAGAAGAGAATTTTTCATCCAATCCATCAAAAAGCTCACTGCCATGTCCTGATGTTAGTCTAACGAGCAGTCTTTAATGTTTTTTTGCTTAAAGTAGCAAAGCCATCCCTCGAGCCACAGTGTAAGATGGATATTCTCTTTCCTCGAGAAGCAGGTATAGATCTAAAACGCACTTTGGTGAAGAATCTTGCCAACCTTTAATTGTATGGGTGTCGCACCAAGTCTCATCTAAATAGTAAATATTTCGGTTCTCTGCGCGCAGCTGATGAATTTGAATTAAATATTTTTGTCTCTACTCCACTAGCCGTTGGGTTTCTCTAATGCAAATGTGTTAATAACTTTTCTTGCAAAGAATCAAGTGACGGAATCTACTTAAGCTCATACATCTCATACTCTTCCCTGCGAATTAATTCTGCATCACCATTCCCAAACACTTTCATTGTGCCTTTGTCAGATCTGATCTTCCTCTCCAGTGAATGATCTTGGTCAAGGAATCGACGCAAGACCTTGGAATGCCGATTAACTCCACTTTCCTCTTAATAGTAGCTTCTATGCCCTCTGACACTTTTAGAAGTTCTGCAGACAAATATTTGAAGGTTACTGAACGATTCTTGATTTTATTGCCTATAAATATTAGTAAATGCGGTTTAAAGCTTTGCATTAGTATGTAAGTTATTATTGGCGGATGTGCTATAGTCAAAGGCACTGTAAGGAGTCGCAAAAGACGTCACAGTATGAATACAATTGAAGTAAACAGAGATAACAAAAATATTTTAAAAATAATCGAAACAGCAGCTGACCCCAAGTATTTAAAAAAACTCTGTTAGGTATATTTTGGAGTACATTCCAAAACTGAATTGTATGGAGCAGCGATCTGTTAATATTTGTATTTTTCCTATTTTTAGTGAATGTTCCTTCACATATTTTGAGCATTTATGATACATAAATGTTACTGATAAAATATAAGAATGGGTATTATTTGTGATAATTTAATTTTTCAAATTAAGTTTTTTTACATTTTTAGAAAAAGAAAAATGTTGCTCCTTATTGATATTGTTATAGCGTAAAAATCGTTTTTAAGTATTTATAGTTTATTTGTTTTAGCTTCAATTCAAATAACAGTAATTTGAGTATTTAAACAAAATAATAATTTTTTATTTTGAGATTCAGACATTTTTAAAACTACCTTTTTAATGTGATTGACCGAATGAGAGTGATTGTTTTATTAGATACATCTAAGAAACAAAAAAATATATATAAATTTTACCTTGATATACTCGTAAAACAATTCTCTTGCAGCACAACGGTAAATGGCATTTTGTTTTTGCTCGTTTATCTCTTCAATTCCGTCGTCGGATTCACAGTTTTCAACCAAAGGTCTAAACATTTTAAAAATTACTAACAACACCTCACAGATAGATTGTTACTCTAAAAATAAATAACAGCACTGAACACCGCTAATGCGATAGTTCAAATGATTTAATAATAAAAATAAAATATCGACCTGTATTGAGAAACGCTTGCAAACCAGACCTTGCTTTATTGGGGGTAAAATATCACCTGATCGTTATGAGCCCGGCTACTTCATGACCATTTATCGTGTGTCGGACTACACCTCAACATCTAAAGAAGCTATTGTATATGCGGAACATGTCATATTGACAACAAATATAGTGAAAATCTTTAAAACTTTAAGTTTGTTCTAAAATTTCATTCAAGGACTTTCGTCTCGTAACAGCCAGTTTCAATATAAAATATTCACTGAATTTCACTAAAGATTGTTTTCCATAAGGTTTGTACGTGGTCCTTATATATCTGTGCTCAAATTTTACATTGACATACAGGACTGTTGAGGATTTTATCAGATTCTCAAGAAATTTCAATGTTTGATATACTGGAATATTGAGATATTTAAGAGATTCCACGAGTTTCGGCGCATTTATGACAGATTCATCCTATTCGTAAAGGGGTTCCTACGATTACCAATATTTTTAAAGTTATTTCTGAGTAAGTGTTAGCTACATTCACAAGGTGAAACACCCCTGGATAATCAGTCATTAATAATATAACATTTTCTAACGGTCAGATAATTTTTACAGAATTTAAAATCAGGATGACTAAAATGCAAATCAAAAATTAATGTTGTTAGTTAACTTAATTTCGCGCTAAAAAGTGGTTTGTTGAAGCCAACGATATTATCATAAGACGGAAAGCATATGTTATCTATGAAGGACGAGGTTTTAAATAATTAATTTTAATAACTATCATATAAATAACCCACTATAGTTGGTCTATGCATATGATTTATTATATATTCAGAATAATTTGAATTCCAACATTTTTTCACTTTTATTTGGTGTTGTAGAACTAACTTCCGTCTAAACCTGGCATCTTCATGTACATTACAGAATCTGTGGCCTTCTCATTTTCTTAGTATCGTACCTTTCGGATAGTCTAGAAGCTAGTACATCCAAAGTTATAAACGCTTTTTGTATACATACATGGAAAAAACTTAGGGTTATTTGTAATCTATCTATATATTTAAAACACTAAGCAAAATTTTTCAGCAAGTTCGTAGGAGAGTTCTACTGCACCGATTTATATGATTTTTTTTGAAGTATTGGTTTGGTAACCCAGACCTTTCAACACTATTTTTTGTATTGTAAATTTATACAGGGTGTCTTAAAAAATCGGGTCACATATTAATCACGATTCTGCTCAAACCGTTTAACGTAAAAAGCTGCATTTTGGTTGATAGTAGGATGTATAGGTTCGATAAGAAGGGATTTTTTAAAACTCAATTCCCAAGGGGAGTGAAATCGCCCCTTAAATATTACTTACGCACCTCAATGCTTTAGCTTGAAATGGGTATTAAAAAAATGTAAATTTAAGCTGCCTTTATCGCCCTTATACTGTGATTTTTTTTAAATATTATGATTACAAAAAACTAGTAAACGGATTTCAAATCAAAATATATGGGACCACCTGAGAAACATCCTCTACAGTTTGGCTTCTGACTCATCAAAATCGGCCAAGCCGTTTAGACAATATGGGCGAACAAACATAAAAAAAATACGTACAGGTCGAATTGAGAACCTCCTCCTCTTTTGAAGTTGGTTAAAAATAATAAGACCAAAACTAAAAACAAAATAAATCGGGTATTTACAAAATTGTATATTGCACAACAGGCAGTTTAAAAAAATTATTAATGAGCATACATTTAGAAGCATAAAGATAATTCCAGTTACTATAACCATTTAATTCAGGATAACCATACTTTCCATGAGAACTTTGAAATTTTACACGTACAACAAAAAAGTAAAAAACTTAATTTATTATAATGTATGGAAGTAAACAAACATAAAAATAACAACACATTATTAAACGATCAATTGGACCTAAATAATTCCCCGTTGTTAAATCTTTATTAGGCTATAACGTAAAATCCCGAAAATTTTACCTGTATAATAGCCGCATAATGGGTATTTAATACCTACAATTTGTGTTACACTTTAATTTAAAATCTAACATGTGATGAAGTCATGGTGTGGGCGAAACAATTGTCATGTGACTTATTTTTTGTGAAATAAATTAAGTGGAAATTTTTAACAAATGTTTTCATTTACTTTGTTAAAATGGATTTCCATCAAGTAATGGCTAGTTCTGTTCAATAGATGTTTCACAAGTAACATTTTAATTCAAAATGGCGGTACTATTGAAGGCATCTCTATTAACGTGGCAGACGCCATATTGTGCAAAAAAGCTCTGCAACAGATTAAAGTAAAGGTTCATAAGACAAAGTTTTTTGCAAAAATTTATCAAATGTTTGTTTTATTTATTGATGTTTGTTTTATTTTTGATGTCCCATTAAAGAAATAAAAATAATTTTCGGTAAATACTTTTTAAATATATGAGATTTTATTTAAATTTTATTTTGTTTTCAAATAAAATTATGTTTTTTTATTTCTTAATTTAATTGTATATTACTTTGTCTTTTCTGATAATATATTAAAAGTTATTTGTGTTAGAATTACAGCGATAATTGGTACGTTATTTTAAGTATTGGCTATATTTTTGTCGGAAAAATGATGAATTAGCATAATAAATAAGCAGGCCATAGAAATGAATGGAATTAATATAAGAAGAGTTTTGCTGACATTTCGCCAAAATCACATTTGGTATTTTGGAAGCTTTCTTTCTCGCGTCCGAATAGGGACTGAAGTGGGGTGACTTTTTATACCCCCACCCCGGGCCGAAGGTTATATCTGTGCGGCCGTTGGTCGTTATTTAAATCATCTTGTTTTTCAATTTCTATGGCTTCTCTAAATTATTATGATTATTATTATAATTTGTTATAAGCCTGCTTCAAGGGACCCGACTACGTACCTAGAAAAAACAACTAAAAATAAAATAAAAAGTTCACCAATAAACCTCGAAATACAGCAAAAAAATCATACCACGGGAAAAGTCGAGCAGATGTCCTAAACTCTATGGTTTACCAAAAATACGCAAACCAAGATCGCCTATCAGACCTATTGTTAGTGCTGTTAATTCACCGGTACAAAAACTTGAAAAATATCTTGCGGAAATTATGCAACCAGCTGTCGAAAAAGCTGATTCATTTTTAAAAAACTCGAAGCATTTCACTCCAATTGTACGAGACATCGTTCTTGAAAAAGACGATCATAGCACGCCTTGATGTCAAGTCGTAGTCGCGAATGTATTTATGATATATTTCGAGAAAGAAGCTCTTGAGAAAGCAACTTTGAAACCAAATTATAGACTTGTTATGTGGATGACATATTCATTATATAGCAACATGGCCATACAAAGCTTGAAATATTTCTGACTCGCGTAAATTCAATGCATCCCATAATACAATTTACTCTAGAGTTAGAGGAAAACAACAAACTTCCATTTTTAGATGTTCTGGTCACAAAATTTTAACAGACGTTTCGAATACACCGTGTATAGAAATACAACACATACCGACAGATATTGAAATGCCAGATCACATTATCCCCCAGCACAAATTCAAGCTGTGGCCAATAACCTAATATCTAGATCAGTGCGATTAACTGAAACACAGACGAGACAAAACGAACTTAATATAATAATATAATATCTAGTGCTTTAAACAAAAATGGCTACACAAATCGCACCATAGAGAAGCTATTAATGCACAGGATTCACGAACAACAAAAATTATGAAGCGGGAAGACAACAAGTAGTCTTACCATATGTAAGAGGCACAACAGACCGAATCGGAAGAATTCTTAGAAAACATAACATACAAATAATACACAAGCCACAAACAACTGTAGGCAAACTACTTAAAAATCCAAAAGACAAAATTGGAAAACGGAGTATTCCGTGCCAGGACTGTGAAAAGATTTACGTGGGGCAAACTAATAGGCGAATATCAGCAAGAGTAGAAGAGCATAAACTTAGCATCAGAAACAAAGAAACAACCTCAAGTCTATTCCTACATCATCAGGAAACCGGCCACACAATCAATTTTGATGGGGGTAGGGAGATTGCCAATATAGAACATTATAAGACCAGAATAATCCGAGAAGCCATAGAAATTGAAAAACAAGGTGATTTAAATAAAAGAGACGGGGTATAAAGGATGCGTCGCAGCCACTAACACTTCATTCTCTATTCGGACGCGACTAGAAAATGCCAAATGTGATTTTGGCGAAATGTCAACAAAACTGTTTTCTTAAAACATTCAGAGCCTTATCATCTTCTGTTGCACTTTTAAGTCTGCCAGAACATACAGCATCTTCCACATTTCCAGTTTCAGGAAGTGTTTCGTTAATTTTACTTACGGTAGATATAGTTATTGGATTTCTGTTAGTATATTTGTCATTAAAAATGTTACACACATCTTGCAGGTTTCGCATTCTATCCATATAACCCAGTATCATTCAAATTTCAATTCTTTGGGATTCTGTTAAACGATCCATTTTTGGAAATCAACAAAACTGACATTGTCAAACATATCAGGTAACCTTTTGTGTGCAGGTATTTTAATAAATGGTAATACATTAAATTATGGAGATCCTTATTTTCGCAAAAACTGTTGATTTCCATAAAAAGTGCTCTTAATAAAGAGTATTGAGAATTTTACGAAGATTTTAAAAAAGTAATATATTATAGGGTGTCCACTAAAAAAAAATTTCTTTTATAACAAAAAAACGGTAAACTTGGCAGCAATAAATTCATACCTAAGTGTATTTATTTTCATTAAATTCAGGTAAGCGGTACCTGAGATATTTCGGCGTTTCCTTACTTACGCTGTGTATATTTATATATATATATATATATATATATATATATATATATATATATATATATATATATATATATATATATATATATATATATATATATATATATATATATATATATATATATATATATATATACATATATATACATACATATACATATATATATATATATATACATATATATATATATATATATATTATATATATATTTATGTATGTATATATATATATATATATATATATATATATATATATATATATATATATATATATATATATATATATATATATATATATATATACATATACATATATATATATATATATATACATATATATATACATACATATATATATATATATATATATATATATATATATATATATATATAGAATAGCAGAAATACATATTCTGCGGGTGCAAAACCGCCTACAAGAAGGCTTGTAGGCCGTTTTGCACCTGCTATTCTACATACATCTTTTCCGGCCAAGAACTTTTGATAAAGGTGTGTGAAAGCGCATTTTTATTGATTTTAGTATCTATATATATATATATATATATATATATATATATATATATATATATATATATATATATATATATATATATATATATATATATATATATATATATATATATATATATATATATATATATATATATATATATTCGGTTTAATGTTCTTTGACCAGCTTGACTATATATTTTTTGTTTTAATTTTCTTGATTTAAGGTCATTGGAAAAATTTGAAATTTGACGCTTATGCCTTAACACATATATTTGTCAGAATACTAACTGAGGTAATGTTTCGACCATATTTTGGTCTTTTTCAAATCTGAAACGTTATTTATAAAATTAATTATTTTTATTTTTATTTACCTTAGAACGTAAATTATTTTAATTATAAAAATTGTCGTTATTTTTCATGCATACTTTGTTTTTTTTTTAATTTAAATTGAAATATTATTTTATTTTTATCCTACTTTAAAACGTAAAATTATCAACAAGGGTACAAAATATCACAGTTTTCACGGACATACACAATTAAAATACGTACATTAAAACTGGGACATAATATCACAGCCGTTATTCTAATACTGAAATATATATTTTACACAGGTTGTTGACGTCCTTCTTATCGTTAATAGCATTTTTGTTTTTTTTTGTGTCTCGACCATCTCACGAAATTCTCTTTCTTTAGTATATGGTTCGCATTTTAAAATTTTGCTGTTATTATTAGTGCCGTCGCGTTTTTTTTTGTCATACTTATGATCTTTCAGTCGGTTTTCCAAATATTGGCTGGTTTGACCTATGCAAACACTGTTGAAATCTTTATGAAATACCCTGTATAAATTAGAATAAGTATTGCAAGAGATGCAATTTTATCAAAGACCATTACAGGCTATTGATTAAAGAAATAATGGCCTTTTAGAATCTTTTTAATTTTTAAAAATCGACTAAGGCGTTTCCGAGATACAGTCTCCTAAAAATGACGAAAACATTTGCTGTGCCGACTAATTTTTTGAGCAGTTTAGTTTGTACCAAATCCAACTACGCCCGTTAATTCTTAGGAAATGGGCGTTTGGAGGTTAAGTGAAATACCCTATATATCGCAGTAATAAGTAGGGTAACCAAGATGCAAATAACAAAAATGTTATAGAAATAGACACATTTTTGAAATTGTTCTTTCTCTTTCTTTAAAAGTCGATGCAATTGTTTTGGTTTTCTTGATGATGCGACGCTTATAATCGATTTTATTTTGGTTTCAAATAATTACATTTTAGCCCATGAAATAAACCCTTTTTGCCATTTTTTTTTGTTTAATCGTTAATTCTCGAGAACAACTTGATTTTTGTGGAAATTTCAAGTCAATTAGATAAGTAGTTTTTTAGTACTGAATTTTTAAACATTTTATTAGTCCGCCATTTTGTTCCGGCATTATGGTTTTACACAAAAATTTTAACCAGTTTATATACACTTTATTTAATGTAAATTTTGTAGCCCATTCTATAAGTAGATTCTTAATAACGATTTTTCTTACATTTTGGGAACCTATATTGGATTTATACCACAAGGTAATCCTTTATTTCATTTCCATAAGATCCTTGATTTTGGACTAAAATTTTAAGTCAATCGGGTAAGTAGTTTTTGAGGTATGCCTCGTATAGACAGAATTATAGGCCGACAAGCTGACGGAAATGAGAGAACATGTTTTTCGGGGTCCAGGGACCCGAAAAGGCAGAGATCTGCGGACCCGCAAAGGTACAGATCTTCAAAACTCTCGTAGGGTGATTTTTTCACAATTACAATACTTCTGTCTTACGAGGGAAGTAAAATAAAACTGCATAACTATATGGTATTATTTTTTATACAATTGATGTGAGAAAAACAAAAGCAATAAAAGCACTGCCTTATCATCTCTATTAAGTGTCCAACTTGGTTATCACAGCCATATTATCTTACTCAGATAACATTTTGTGCGAAATCTATATGAATTCGCTTATATTGTACTTTTAGGTATACGTTTCATGCAGAACCAGGGCTGGATTAGATATCGAATTGGCCTTGTTCCTCTCACTCATATAATTTTACAAATTGTTTGAATTATTTTTTTGTACAATACCAAATATCTCAGTAACTAAATAGTTGATTTTGGTACTTATGGAAAATTCTTATCAAAAAATAAAAATAAATATTAAGTGTGTCAAACTAGTGCATAATATACAGGATACTCCATTTGGCTTTTTTGAGAAATTTTCTATTACTTCCCTCGTAAAAGGGAAGTATTGTAATCGTGAAGAAATCACCCTGCGATATTTTTTCAGACCTTTGCGTTTCAGGGTCTCTAGGTGACGAAATACATGTTTTCTCGATTCCGTCGTTCTATCTGTCTATCCCTGTCTTTCGGTCACGGCATAGCTCAAAAACTACTTACTCGATTGACTTGGGTCATATGGGGACGACCTGGTAACATTTTGGTAAAAATCTAATTATGGCAAAAAGTGCTTAACCAAGGTATCTAAAATTTTGCACAAAAATCAAGTATTATGTAGGAATCAACTGGTAAAATTTTGGTATGAATCCAATACAAAATGGCGGCTTAATAAAATATTTAAAAATTCAGTCTTGAAAAACTTCTTAACTAACTGTAGTATAGAGATGAACTAGTAAAACTCTGGTACTAATTTAAGATGGCGGAACAATTTGACGGCCAAATAAAATTTTTGTAATATGAAAAAATCACCCTCTCAGGTTTTACATATCCTCGCGTTTAAGCGTCTCTAGATGCCAAAAAATATGTTTTATCAATTCCGTCGGTCCGTCTGTCAGTTTGTCTGTCTGGTTGTCAGTTCGCGGCATAGCTTAAAAATTGCTCATCGGGATGACTTCAAATTTTAGTCAAAAATTAAGGGTCATATGGGAATGATATGGTAATACTTTGGTAAAAATCCAATAGACCAGAACAGGATGGCCGCCTAGTGAAACGTTAAAAAAATTATTACTAAAAAACTAATTATCCAATTTCCTCAAATTTTCCACAATCAAGTGTTATATAGGAGTGAACTGGTAAAAAATGGCGGCCTAACAAAATATTGAAAAAAACTATTCATTAGATTGATTTCAAATTTTGAGCCAGCATTAAGTGTGATGAAAAGATAAACTGATAAAGTTGTAGTACGAATTCTTGAATAGCGGTATAAAACGGCTGCCAAATATTTTTTGTAAAATCTACGTAAAAAAAATCTTATTCAGTTGACTTTAAATTCTGCAGAAAAATTAAATGTGATATAGAGATAAACTGGTGCTAATTCAACATGACGTAACAAAATGACGGTGTTCTCAATGTAAAAATCACTTACTGATTTTGTTTAATTATGCCCAAAAATCAAGTGTGGCATAAGTAGAAACTGATAAAATATTGGTAGGAATCTAATATGATGGAACAAAATGGCGCCCAATAAAATTATCTGAAAAATAGTATATATTTGTTACTAAATGAATATGTACTGAACTAAATTGTATTACGCTTCACTACTCCTAATAAAAGGAAAGATTCATAACGAGGGAAGTTCTGGGTAAAGGAAATTTACCGATTTTTATTTAATTTGTCACAAGAAACCGTTCTAAAAATACTATAATACACAAGGCGTTCTATTAAAAAACTTACTTTGAAACCATATCATAACAAAAAACATTGGTCAATAATTATGAAAAAAGTTATACTTACAAAATCAATTCCCTGTACCTACAGGCTGTTTGATTACATACTGTAAAAATAAGTTCCAGGCGGCTTTAGGCCTAAAATATCTCGATGTAACTTAATTTAGTACAAAAGTTTGTAATATATGTATAGAGGGGTCGTTTCAGAGCTAAAGGTATTTCAAATTGGTTCTATAGAGCTGCAATAGTAAAGCAAAAATTGTAGACATATTTACATTTGTTATCTCTATATCCTTCAATATTTTAGCTCTGTTTTGACCAGGGTAGTAACCTTGTTTAGAAGTATCACCAACCCTACTGGTAAGTTGTGCTTTTGATCGGTTAATAACTTTTTGGTCAATCACCGATGATTTGTCTAAGCAGTTTGACGAAATTTTATTTTAAACGAAAATACCTTTTTTCTGGAAGTGAAGTGAATAATCTTGGGTCTTATGATTTGAATTGCATACATGAACGGTAAATATTATAAAAATTTTATAGTACAAGACAAATTAATTAACAAAAATAAGTTTAGATATATGAGATGAATTAAACAAACTAAACAGCAAATTAATGGTGGGTCAAGTATTATTCAAATGTAAGAGACCCACCTACCATCATCGTTTTTGACTGGAAATTCTTTTAAAATAATAAGTATAATGTGTTAAACGTCTTTTACCTTTTTATGTATATAAATGTGTTATTATGTCCTACATACTAACCACATAAGATATATTTTTAATTATTATATAAAAAATTCTCATTTTGACTGAATGCTACATGCTGTAGCCACAAATTTTCCCTTTTGAATTCATTTTTATATATCAAAAAATAATTATTTTTTTTTGGAATCATTATATAATTCGTCCCGAGACGCGTTCACAATTTTCAGGAGATCTTAGTGGAAGAAATGAACTACAGTTTCTGATCGTATTTAGAGAAAGAAATCATCAAAGCCATTTTTGTTGAAGAGATCCTCACGCTCACCTTCATTTTTCACATTTAAATATTTGCTCTCTCTCTGCAATATTATGGCATACTTATAGTTTTAGAAAACGGATTTTTGCAGGTTGTTTGCACTCGCAGGGTCTAGCAATCGTAAATGTATATATATATATATATATATATATATATATATATATATATATATATATATATATAAATACTGGGTGGTGCAACCAAGATAGGGTGGACGATTGTGGGCAAACGGAGAGGAATTTGAAAAAAAAAAATTGGGATATGATTGATAGTCAAGAAGGCTGTGTTTTAAAATTATACCCATTATACAGGGTGGTCTGAAAAGTTCGTGGTGAACCAAACTTGTGTTTTTTAAATGGGATACCCGATATATTATTATTTTAGTTGATTCTCCTATTCATTGCGATCATTTTGATATAAGGTTAGTTGGGTCATTTATACCAAGGTTAAGGTTAGTTAAAATTTATACCAAGGGAATGGGACGAGGTTAAAGTGGAAAAAAGGGTTATACTCCGGCCATTTTTTGAAAACAATTGAAGCAGGTATGGAAAAACCAAATATTCTATAAAATGTATTGTATCTAGGACTACAATAATCGCTTGTAAGTCGTTCAAAATTATTCACTGTTATACAGGGTGGTCAAGTTTTGCAAATTTACCTTGGATTGAATTTTTTTAAATGGAACACCCTGTATATTTTACTTTCATGTTAAAGATAACATTACTAGCTTTCAGAAAATACCATAATTGATACCTTTCTGACCAACAGTTTTTCAGTAAATTAGCTGTGAAATCAAAATTTCTTCATTTTAACACGAGTTACTCTGAATTCACGTTGTTAAAATTGACAATTTAATATTAGGAGGCCATGATATCATCATAAATTGAACAAAAGATTGACAGTCCTGTCAAAACAGCAAAGTGTCAGAATATTGTCATCAGTAAATAAATAAATATTGTTCTTTGATGATGCGATGCCGAAATAAAAACAAGATAGAAGCTTTTGCAAGTTTATCATAGAGATTTCAAGAAACATGAAATGTTGCTTTCCAAAAAATGTAAAGTAATTAATAAACCAGTTACCAATGAAGATAATGCTTTGACAGTATTCATAACAGATCTTTTTTTACAAAAAAAATAAATTTAATATAAATTAACAAAAACAATGTAATTAAAACTTATAAAAGATGTTCAACTAAACCACCGTTTTGCTGAAGGCACATTTCGAGTCTATCCATAAATGAAAGTTTCACTTTTCTTAAAGTCAGGTCTGAAATGTTGCGAAAACTGCTTATTATTCTCAACTTCATATCTTCCACTGTGGTTGGAACCTCTTTATAAACTTCTTCTTTAACATGTCCCCATAAAAAGAAATCTAGTGGCGTTAAATCGGGTGACCTCGCAGGCCACTTAACTGGTCCACCTCGCCCAATCCAATGCTCTCCTTTCCAATTATTGAAAAAATGTATACATGCCTATGGTAATGCGGGGGTGCTCCATCATGTTGGAACCACAAGGAACTTCTTAACATTAAAGGTAAGTCTTCGAGCAATACGGGCAACTCATTTCTCAAAAAATTTAAATAGACTTCTCCCGTTAAATGCTCTTCAAAGTAATATGGTCCTATAACATGAGAGCCAATTATACCTCCCCAAACATTAATTGATCATTTATTTTGATGGTTCACCTGACGAATCCAATGTGGATTTTCGGTTGAATAATAGTGCATATTATGTTTGTTAAGCAAGCCGTTGCTTTTAAAAGTTGCTTCATCTGAAAACAGCACCCTATCTACAAAACCCGGATTATCCCAAATTGTATTTAAAAACCAAATTGAAAACTCTTGTCGTTGGACGTAATCGCGATCATACAGTTCTTGGTGTAATTCAATGTATATTTAAATATAAATATATATATTTATATATATATATATATATATATTTTCTGAAAGCTATTTATATATATATATATATATATATATATATATATATATATATATATATATATATATATATATATATATATATATATATATATATATATATATATATATATATATATATATATATATATATATATATATATATATATATATATATATATATATATATATATATATATATATATATATATATATATATATATATATATATATATATATATATATATATATATATATATATATATATATATATATATATATATATATATATATATATATATATATATATATATATATATATATATATATATATATATATATATATATATATATATATATATATATATATATTTTCTGTGCGGTTCTTGGTCGTAAAAAGTTATACAAACAAAAAAATTCACGTTAAGGATTACTCCTTCACCATTTTGCCGAGAATCGACCAAAACATGACGCTATATTTGTTTCCAGGGCCAAGGCCCATCTGCTACCGTGGTATCTGCCCCGGCAAGGCTCATCAGGCAATTTCATTGAGGGGGTATCGGTATTAAAACCGAAATACCCAAACCCCGAAACAAACAAGGCGTGTCATGCCATTCGACTTTGAAAGTCGGCGAGGGAAATAGGCAACCAGTGGCGCCATCTGTAGGTACTATGGTGCAACTAGATGCGACCTACTTTGGAGCACAAGACGACACATCTGTGCAAAAATAGAAGAGAGACAGAAATTTCAATTTCTGTGCGGTTCTTAGTCGTAAAAAGTTATACAAACGAAGTAACTCACGGTAAGGATTACTCCTTCACCATTTTGTCGAGAATCGACCAAAACATGACGCTATGTTTGTTTCCAGGGCCAAGGGCCATCTGCTGCCGTGGTATCTGCCCCGGCAAGGCTCATCAGGCAGTTTCCTTGGTGGGTATCGGTATTAAAACCGAAATACCCAAACCCTGAAACAAACAAGGCGTCATGCCATTCGACTTCAAAGTCGAACCACGAAAAAATGTTTTTTGATATCTAGGGGCACTAAAAGATGAAGATTTATAAAAATCTTGAATTCGCACTGCAGTTTTACCAGTTCATCTCTATACTACGATTAGTTATGGTACGAAATTTGAAATCAGTTCATTAAGTAGTTTTTCTAGGCTGTTTTTTAAATATTTTATTGAGCTGCCATTTTGTTTCGCCATCTTGGATTTGTACCAAAATTTTACCAGTTTATTCTTACGTAATACTCGACGTTTGTGCCAAATTTGAGGTAAATTGAATAAGAGTTTTTTAGCAATAATTTTTTAAACATTTTAGTAGACCGCCATTTTTTCCTCCATATTGGATTCTTACCAAAATGTACCAGGTCATCCCCATTTTCTCCAAAATTTGAAGTCAAGCGGGTAAGTAGTTTCTTAGCTATGTCACGAACAGGGAGAGAAAGAAACAGACAGACAGACTTTTTTTACGAAGGAAGTAAAACTGATCTGACAGATATCTGGCTACGTGTCTAAGTGAGTCACTTGTTTGAATACATAAAATCTGCAACTAAACCATCCCTGTAACACCCTAAAATGTTAATCAATATGTTACATAAAAAGAAATTAATGAGTTTCCGGTAATCTTATTGATTCTCAGGACTTCTTTGAAGATTTAAATATTATCTACTTAAGAAATAATCTTTATATTATGTAGTGTTGAAACATGACTTCAAGAGGTTGGCATACGTGATGTCATTTTCCGCATGTGAATACCATTATATGAGCCTAGTGTTCGTAACTGACTTAATGGGAGTCCTAATGAATAATTGCTAAATAATTACTATCAGAATTAACAATGTGTTTATTTTGCGAATATTTTTTTTCGGTTGAATCATTTTGTTCAATACACTTGTGCTTAATTTCAAGGCGAAAAATTTTTGGTTTAACAAAATAATGCTGTCATTCATTTTAATTGAAATCTTATTTTTTTCTTCAAAACCTAATAACCTTCTTGGTTAAGATACTGTCCTGTTTTTTGAATTTTTTTGTCTCTCCCTGAAATTTTCATGGTTTTTTTGTGTCTACTGTAATGTGCTGAATTCAAACTCGGTTTTTACCTGTCACCCATAAGTTTTTCTAGAAGGGAAGAAGAATATAAAATATGAGAAACCCAAACCATAAGCAATGTAGTGAATTTTCAGAGGAAAAAAACACCTTTTTATAAAATATGCTTCATTTACTATCGAAAAAAGTATAATAAAATCAAATAAATTATTTTGTTGTCTTTTTTCGCTTGCATTCGTCAGGATCGGTTTCACGTTTGAGGGTCCAACAGTAGTCCGCTAACGTGTTTGGGGTCAATTTTCCACTATACCGCTTCTCTATTTGAGCAATTTGCTGGTAACATTTTGTCAGGGAAGATTTCCTATTGGGAGTGAACAAAATGCAGCTCAAGTAAGTGACATATTGCAACCTAACGTGCTGTAAGATTAAATAAGTTCTTCACCTAGATTTTTGTAGTTCTTCGATTTCTTGTTACCTAGAAAGTTGTTGCATACATTTTTAAAGGCAGCCCTATTTTCTTTTCTAGAAAGTGTACTTTCAAAATTTTAAGTTGTATTTGCGGCAAAATTTTATCTTATTTTTTCTGTTTTTGTTTTGATTGCTAAAAATACGGGATATAATTTTTTAGTTCATTTTAAGCGTAAAAGTTTAGATAAACATTTATTCGAAAGGCCTTGGTTTTTGAGATACAGGGTGCTGAAATTAAAATGAAATGAAACTAGATTTAAACTGATTTTCTAGAACAGCCAGTGACGTCGCAGTAAAAATTTCGCGAGGCAAAAGGGGTCGCGACCTAGAAAAAAGAGGCATCCAGTTGATTTTTGTAAAATGCTTTAGAGGCATTTTGTAGACATTGCTTACAGAATAGTGTTTGTTAAAAAAAATAAATCATTTTGACACCCTGTATCTGAAAAAACGAAGGCCGTTCGCACACGTGTTTATATGAACTTTTAGTCCTAAAATGAGGCAAAAAGTTATGTCCTTCATTTTAACCATCAATTGAAAAACACTGGGTGATTTTTTCACGATTACAACTTTTTATATACTTATTATACTTCCCTTTTACAAGAGCAGTAAAAATGGAACATGTGATTCGTTTTGTTAATCTGCATTTAACTATGCCATGGAAGCGGATTGGTTGGATTTAAAACTTTTGAAGTAAAAATGATTTTGTAAACTTTAAACCTTTGATATTTTATTCATACATCGAGTGGTTTTAATTTTGTTGTGGCTCTCAGTATTGAAAATTAAAAATTTTTTAAAAGTTTAAAAAAGGTAATAAAAATGGTGGTATCCTGTACAAACTGATCTGTACATTCCAAATACATAGGGGTTGGTTTCATTTAAAATTTTCAAAATTCCGTTTAACCATCAAAGTTTCACAATGATAACCTCATAACCAAAAACGTGGTGTGAGATTTTTTTTTTAAATATTCAATTCTTATAAAATTAATTTTTACTTTTCTCATAAAGGAAAGTGTTGTATTCGTGAAAAAAATCACCCTCCGAGATTTTTTCATCCCAAGATGCCGAAAAACATGTTTTCTCAATTCCGTCGGTCTGTCGGTCTGTTCGCGGAATTGCTAAAAAAACTCTTTGTCCGACTGACTTCAAATTTTGGTCAAGAATTAAGGGCCAATTTTGGTAACAATTCATTATGGCGTGTTAAAAAAACTATTACTAAACAACTACTTATCCAGTTTACCCAAAAATATGTATAAAACATTAGTTGTGATAGGGGGATGAACTGGTAAAATTCTGGTACAAATCCAGTATGGTAGAACAAAATGGCGGCCTAATAAAATGTTTAAAAAGTCGGTGTAAATAAACTACTTCATCGGTTGTTTTGATATTTTGCATTTAAATGTTTATAAAATCTCTCTGAAAAAAACTCTTTAAGTATTTAATTAATTTTAAATTATACACAAAAATCAAGTCTGATATAAAGATAAACTTAAATAAATAAGTACAATTTTGATGAGTCATTATGGTGGAACAAAATGACGGCTTAATGGAATGTTTAAAATATCACTATTAAAAAAATACTTATCCAGTTGAGTTGAAATTTTGAAACTATCAAGTGTGAAACAGAATGAACTAGTAGTAAACTTTTGTCCATTATACATGGCAAATGAAAATGGCGACTTAATTAAATGTTTTTTTTTTACCTCAAATTTTACACAAAAATCAAGTGTGGCATAGGGATAAACTAGTAAAATTTTGGTGGCGAACTGTTATGATGAAAGAAAATGTCGGCCTCCTGTTTAAAATATTAGCTACTTATCAATTTAAGTTGAATATAGTTGTAACAAAATCAAGTGTGAAACAGGGATGAATTGATAAAATTCTATATGGCAAAACAAAATAGCGACCTAATAAAATCTTTAAGATGCCAGGAAAATTCCATTTCCTAGAATAAAGGCCTCCTTTTTATGGATGAAAATAATGACATAATTGCTTGTTTTTATGTTTATGTAAATAATATAAATATTAAAATAAAAATAAATTGATAATAAACAAAAACAAAATTTAAAAAATAGCATACTGGAGTATCGAAGTTCTGGTTTTATTTAAATAGGGATAGTAATTGAATGAATATTTGTATATACGTATGTATGTCAGATCTGGACAATAAAAGTTGGGGAGATGAAAAACGTAAATTTGTTTTTACCTGACTATTAGATATACAAATAAATAGATGTATTGTCATAAATTCTTATTTGCGCAAGCGGAACTATATATACAAGAGAACGGTGACTTTTGGCTTGATAAAAGCGATATAAAGATGTAGCAAAAACGGTAGAAAATATATATAGACAAAATAAATGAAGAAAAATAATTTTAAAAAAATCGGTTAATTGGCCTTTATCCAGAATAACCCTCGTAACGAATTTGCACCCCGCACAGATAATACAATTTGTATGTATATATATTTATTTGGCAATAACTTTATAGATATTGTATAAATTATAATAATACGAGTTTTATTATAAGGTAAGTTCTAGGTATTTGTGTACAAAATAGGTAAAGCCGGTTTAATAGAAATGTATCAATAAAAAATTATATAATGTGTATATATAAGTAATTACCAAATAAATATGTATATTTATATATAAACTGTCTTTTATGTATGTGGTGGAATCCGTTACGAAAAAAGCTTCGGGTAAAGCGAGTTACCGGTTTTTGTTGCAGAATATACCTAAAGACTTGCAACGTCGATACAAGTCAATGTATAATTTAACAAGTTATTATTATTTTTACATACCTATGCTTATCTGTTCCAGTTTGTTTTAAGTCCCCCTAATCCGCCGTCCACGTATGCCCCGTGAAGGTAGCAATTTAGTGTACATTTATTAATAGCATCCAGAAGGCGCTTCACTTCCCCTTCAGTTGCCATTTTACCCTAAAGTCATCTTAGGTTTGGTTTGGGAGTCGTCATATCCCTTTAAACATCCTGTAAGGTGCGTTGACATTTGGGATACTTCCTACTTTCTTCACACCGTTAAAGAGAAGTTGAATGCACTGGAGCACTGAAACAAGACGGTGTGTGAATATATGCAGTGACAATGAACAGGGGGTACACGGCACCGTTTTTTTCTTTCTTCTGAAATACTTTTGAGATTGGGGTTTATAAGTCATAATGGCACACATTTTAGAATTTATTGTTAAAATCTACATCGATCGAAACAGCCTAACTTAACTGGTCATTTTCATACCTCGGTTTTTACTTCTCCCGTAAAAGGGAAGTATTGTCCGAGATTTTTTCAGATGTTAATGTTTCAGGGTCTCTAGATGCTGAAAAAGATGTTTTCTCAATTCCGTCGGTCTGTCTAAAAAACTACTTACCCGATTGACTTCAAATTTTGGTCAAAAATTAAGGTTCATATGGGGATGATCTGGTAATATTTTGGTATAAATCCAATATGGCAAAACAAAAAGGTGGCCTAGTGAAATGTTGAAAAAATTATTATTAAAAAACTACTTATCCAATTTATCTCAAATTTTGCGCAAACATCAAGTATTATGTTGGAATCAACTGATAACTTTTTGGTCCGAATCCAAGATGGCGGAATGCTTAATGGATTGATTTCAAATTGTGTGCCTTAACTAATTGTGATATAGGGATTAACTAGCAAAATAGTGGTACTAATCCAAGATTGACAAACAAAATGACGGCCAAATAAAATATTTGTAATCGTGAAAAAAGACCCTTTCAGGTTTTACATATCTTCACGCTTTAGAGTCCCTAGATACCAAAAATATGTTTTATCAATTCCGTCGGTCGGTCTGTCAGTTTGCGGCATAGCTTAAAGACTGCGTACCCCATTGACTTCATATTTTGACTAAAAATTAAGGATCATATGGGGATGACTTGGTAATATTTGGATAAAATTTCAATATGGCGGCCTAGTGAAATGTTAAAAAATTATTAATGAAAAACTACTTATCCAATTTATCTTAAATTTTGCACAAACCTCAGAGTAGTATTATGTTGGAATCAACTGGTAAAATTTTGGTACGAATCCAATATGGCGGAATAAAATGGCAGGCTAATAAATGATTTAAAAATTCAGCCTGAAAAAACTACTTAATGGATTGATTTCACAATGTGTGCTATAACTAATTGTGGTATAGGGGTCAACTAATAAAACTGTAGTTTTGATTCAAGATGTCCGAAGAAAATAGCGGCCAAATAAAATGTTTGTAATGTAATAAAAATCACCCTCTCAGGTTTTAAATATTTTCTCGTTTTAGCGTCCCTAGGTGTCAAAAAATGTTTTATCAATTACTTCGGTCCGTCTGTCAGTTCGTCGCATAGCTTAAAAAATACTTAGGTCAAGTTATCTAAAGTAAATTGAGACAGCGGAAAATTTGCGATACGCTCAATTTACTACACCTGGTATATCAAATAAATTTAATTTTATTCAGTTAATCGATTTACAAAATTTTTAAATTTCATCACGCCGCCCATGCTTCACAAAGAAATCGCCGACTGTTGACTGATATTTAGTTTTTATGTTGTCTGAATTGACTTTGGATACACTATACCCGATTGACTTTTAATTTTAGTCAAAAATTAAGGGTCATATGGGGATGACCTGGTATTATTTTGGTAAAAATCCAATATGGCGAAACAATGTTAAAAAAGAATTTTCTAAAAAAACTAATTATCTAATTTACCTGAAATTTTGCACACAAATTAAGTGTTACATTAGAATGAACTGGTAACATTTTGATATGATTCCAAGATAGCAAAACAAATAGCGGCTTAATAAAATATTTAAAAAATCAGCCTGAAAATACTACTTCAATTTTTGTGATTAAGTGTGATATACCTAGAGATAAACTGGTAAAGTTGTGGTAGGAATTTAAGATGGCGAAACAAAATGCCGGCCAAATAAAATTTTTAAAAAATCAACGTAAAAAAATCTTGCTCAATTGACTTTAAATTTTGAAGAAAAATTAATTGTGAAAATTAAAAATTTTGTAAAGACGAAGAAGAAATCATAACGAGGAAAGTTCCAGGTTAAAGAAATTTACCGATTTTTCATTAAACAATTCTTACAATGAAGATTATTTAGGCAATCGAAGTAGTTCACAAAATGTTCAAGAATAATGAATGTCTAATAATTTCTTACGCTGCAGATTATAAGATTTTTACTTTCTTCGTAAAAGGGAAGTATTGTATTGTATTGAAAAAATAATTGTAGTTACATTCCTTTGAGAAGCATATACTTACTTTTAATAATTTCGAGATAACGCCTCACGCATTTTGGGACAATCATTGAATTGTCAAGGGTAGAATGCATATATCGTAACAAAATATTTTAAATAAATTACATTGTTTTGTAATTTTTAGTGCGTTAGTAACAAAAGCATGTTGTTTTTAAACTAAAGCTTATTTATTTTCTAATCGAAAATATAGTAAAAATTGATACAGGAATTTGCTTAATTATAATTATTTATTCTTTCTTTATTATTCATAAAATTCAGGATATTTGTTAAAAAAATTGAATAAATGAGACACTTTTGCATGGTTTTTTTTTGTTTCAGGTCAGTTCAGCAGTATGATACATTATGCCGTAAGTACTTGAAATTCCATATTTAGAATGTAAAGTGGTTCACACACACACACGTTTTACCCCTTCAACCCTAAAATTTAATTTATTCATATAAATCTCGGCTGTTTTATGAAATACTATAGGCGCCGTCTGGCGATGGCTTTTGAGGTTACTCGCAAAATATCGGAATTTAAAGGGAATTTGTTTATTAGATGAAAGGCGTCGCGGTCGTAGGGTAGTAGCTAGAGCTTGAAGCTTACGCTCTAATAGAATGCGGTCCAATGTTGATTTGGTTGTCCTTTTTACTTCCCTCGTGAAGGGAAGTATTGTAATCGTGAAAAAATCACCCTTCCAGATTTTTCAGATTTTACGTTTCAGGGTCCCTAGGTACCGAAAAACATGTTTTATTAGTTCCGTCGGTCTGACCGTCTGTTTGTCCGTCTGTCTGTCGCGACATAGCTACAGACTACTAATCCGATTGACTATACCTAGGTTCAAGCGTTCTTGAGATACTTGACCTTGAACCAAAAATGGCTTCGGGGTACCAAATTTTAAAATCTCATATTTTTTTAAGTTTTGAAGATATAATCTTCATATTTTGCAGACGATCGGTAAATAATCTTAGGTTTCTATTTTTTTTATTGAATTTGTCTATTTTTATACAAGGTGTCCTAAATTCAGCGGCAAACATTCACATTTTCAAAGCCGCTAAAGTCCGTTCTTTTAAATGGGACACCCTATAACTTTATGCACTATCAAATGTAGAATTTAATTTTCTATCGAACTGTATTAAGGTTCCCTATACCTATTCGTAACCATTTTCGAAATAATCAGCTTTTTATTAAACTATCATATGTATTTGCTAAATGCTTACACCTTCCCGTAGTAAGCCATGGAAAAACAATTGTTGTGCTTTTCTGTTCAACATGACAGCTGATTTGAAACTTTTAAATTAAAATAAAATAACACTCAAAAGCTGATATTCTCAATTTATTTTATATTCGCGGAGAATGTTACAAAATATTGGAGAGAACGTGCCATGTTTTTAATAAAAAACATCCTCATTTATCGCCAATGAACAAGAGAAAATTGAAGGAGATTGAAACGAAATTTTTTCGTTTCAGAAAAGTTAAAAAAAACAATAAATAAATAAAATAATAAAATTGAATTATAACAAATGTTCTATATACTGTCCGTTCATTTGAAGACACATTTCAATTCTTCTTTGTACAGTTGCTGTGGCCCGTTGAATTTGTCCGTTTTCTAATTCGGCAAAAGCTGTTCGTATCCTGTCCAGTAAATCTTGTTGGTTATTTACTGGGGAAGCATAGACTTTACCTTTGATAAATCCCCATAAATAAAAGTCAGGCGATCGCGGGAGCCATCTCCAAGGGCCATTGGGACCAATCCAGCGATCTTCAAAAATTCGAGATAATTGGAGATAAACTGCAGCGGAATTATGTGCTGGTGCCCCATCTAATTGATACCAATAATTTTGCAGCTCACCAATAGGTATTTATTCTATAAATTCAGAAACCGTCCCTCTTAGAATTTCCAAATACTTATCACTGTTTAAATTGTTTTCATAAATACAGTACCGCACCTGATCATTTAATACTATACCGAAAACATTGAAGCTAAACCTCTCTTGAGAACGCGTTTGGCGTAAAGCGTGCGGATTTTCTGCTGCCCAGAAATGTTCGTTTCTTCTATTTGTTATTCCTTCTCTAGAAAATTTCGCTTCATCGGTCCTAAAATATTTTTGAAAGGAATTGAGGGTCCTCTTGAATTTTTAAAAACATGAATTCGCAAAATTCTACTCCTCGGACGTCATCACCAGGTCTCAAGGCTTGCACGTTTTGGAAGGAATAAGGGTGCATATGATGTTCGCTCAAGATTCTTTGGACAGATGATAAAGAAATTCCCAAATCGTTTTCTGCAGACGGTATTGAACTTTGCGGGTTTGCGTGGAAATAAGCTAATGTGTTTATTACGTTATCCTCGGCATTTGTCACTGGTTTCGGAACATTTTTTGTTAACCTTGCCAAAACTCAAAAAGTTCGTTTCAATCCTTTTGAATTTTGACTTGTTCATTGGCGGCGAATCAGGGTGGCGTTCATTAAACACACGACACGTGCTCTCCAAAATTTTATAACATTCTCTATGAATCTAAAATAGATTGAGAATACCAGGGTTTGAGTATTCTTCCATTTCGATTTAGAAGATTTAGTTTATCACTGGCAGCTTTCGATAAATAACGCATACTAATCTTCTGTCATATTGGATATTGGATCTCAATTGTTTTTCCATGGCTCACCGTTGGAACATGTAAACATTTAAGCAAATACATACGATATTTTTATAGAACCCAATTATTTCGAAAATGGTTACGACTAGGTATAGGGAACCTTAATACAGTTCGATAGAAAATGAAATTCTACATTTGATAGTGCATAAAGTTATAGGGTTAAAATGGGAGTTAAATGGGACATTTAAAACAACGGACTTTAGCGGCTTTGAAAATGTGAATGTTTGCCGCTGAATTTAGGACACCCTCTATATAGATAGACAAATTCAATAAAAAAAATAGAAACCTAAGATTATTTACCGATCGTCTGCAAAATATGAAGATTATATCTTCAAAACTTACAAAAATATGAGATTTTAAAATTTGGTACCCCGAAGGCTCATTTTCGGTTCAAGGTCAAATATCTTAAGAACGCTTGAACCTAGGTATAGGACATGCTACATAAAATAGCATTAAAATTCTCCGTAGAATCCAAAAATATCATAAAATACAGGGTGTCCCATTTAAAATAAGCAAGTTGATACCAACTTCCGGTTAAACCGGAAGTGACGGGAAGTTGAAAATATTTCAAAAAAGAAGTACCCTTTGACCTTACCTTAATCCCAAAATTTGAAATTTTTATCTAAATGGCATCATCAAAAACTTTTAATGAACGGGTTGCGTGAATAACCCTGTATATGTGATACTAAATGACTATGTACTGAACTCAATTGGGTTACACTTCGCTATTACTAATACAAGGAAAGATTCATAACGTGGGAAGTTCCGGGTAAAGGAGATTTACCGATTTTTTTCTCATCTACCCTTAAAAATATTTTAAAAATTGTAGCTAAGAACATATACGTAAAAAGATTTGTTTAAACGGATAATATGTTGATTGCAGATTCTTGGAGATCCGCGTTTACTTTGAATTTGAATGTAAGGAAAAATTTGACAAATATTCAACCATGCGATGTACAAAACGAAATATTAAAATGTAAGTGAAATTTCTCAGAGGCATTTGTAGTATGAATAGGTAATAAGCGCTGGCCTAGTGCCTATTCATACGTCTAATACAAAAAAAGGATTATTCATCTTTAAAATAAGAGGTCGATGTAGAAAATACATTTATGATTACATCAATGGAGGTTATGGTTTCGATTTCTCCTCGAGGACAGATTTTTTACGCTCGTCATTAACTTTAATTTCAATTTTTTTATGTATTTAAAAAATGTGTCCCTTAATAAACAGATCGTTGGTGTGTAGTACATGTGCCCAATAAAACATTAGGATAATTGAGAAATAAACTCGCTATTTCTCAATCTTGGGCATGAAGCAAATCGTTAGATTTTTACTTCCCTCGTAAAAGGAAAGTATTGTAATCGTGAAAAAATCACCCTCCCAGTTTTTTACAAACGTTTTAGGGACCCTAGATACCAAAAACCATGTTTTCTCTATTCCGTCAGTCTGTCTGTACGCGGTATAGCTCAAGAACTATTTATCCGATTGACTTCAAATTTCGACCAAAAATCGAGGGCCATAAGCCAAATATTTACATTTTGGTAAAAATCCAATTAGGCGGAATTAAATGGCGGCCTAGTGAAATGTTAAAAAAATTATTGCTAAGAAACTACTTCTCCAATTTACCTGGAATTTTGCACCAAAATTAACGTAAAATTCATCTGGTAGAATATTGGTACGAATCCAAGAAAACAAAATGGTGGCCTAGTGAAATCTTAAAAAAAAACTTCTTATACAGTTTAGCTGAAATTTTTTGCAGAAAAATCAAGTATTACGTAGAAATCAGCAGTGAAAATTTTCCAATCCAAAATGACGAAATAAAATGCCGGCTTAATAGAATATTAAAAAAAGTCGGTCTGAAAAAACTGTTTATTAGATTGATTTCAGATTTTGTGCATGTATTAAATGTGATATATAGAAACGAACTGGTAAAATTGTGGTACGAATTCAAGATGGCAGAACAAAATGGCGATCAACTAAAATGTTTGTAATCGTGGAAAAATTTCCCCTCTAAGGTTTTACATAGCTTCAAGTTTTAGCGTTTCTAGGTGCCGAAAAACATGTTTTTCTCAATTCCGTCGGTAGGTCTGGGGCATAGCTAAAAACTATTTACCCGATTGACCTGAAATTTTGGTCAAAAATTAAAGATCTTATGGGATGCCCTGATAAAATTTTGATTTAATATCCAATATGGCGGAACAAAATGGCGGCCTGGTGAAATGTTATAAAATTATCACTAAAAAACTATTTATCCAATTTAGCTTAAATTTGGCACAAAAATCAAGTGTTACACAGAAATGAACTGGTAACTTTTGGTATGAATAGGGTTACCATATGACAGGATTTCGCCTGTCTAGAGAGGCATTTTAACGAAAAAAAAACATCAAGCCAGGAGTTTTCGGAAACCGCGCACCGCCTCTGTTTCATACAGCAATTCATAATTTGAAATTTGAAAGATATATCAATAATAGAAGTGTTGAACATTTGAGGAATGAGGCCACAATAAAATCAGTGTTGGCTCGATTATTACCGATCTGGATAAAAACGTATAAGGAATTCGAACCACGTAAGATGAAACCTGCATATTATATACCTAATTTTTAAATTGTGCGCACTTGTTACCGTATTTAAAAAACAAAAATATTGTCATTGTTCATGTTATATTTTTTTAACAATACATAAATTTAAACTTTTTTTTAACTAACCAGGTTGGAAGCTTCTTAAAAAAAAACGCCATATTTTAAATATATAACGTAGTTGCAAAACAAGTTAGGACTGTTTTGGAAATGCTTAGTCAGTCATTTTTGGGGTACCTGTGCATAATGCAGTAGTTAAAAGAGTGTGTGTGTAAATAAAATGACAATAGACACAATTAAAGGAATAATAACCAAAGAAAACTTAAAGAATATTACAAAAGATATTTTAAAAAGAATTATCTCATGTGACAAATAAAATAACAAGTGGCAAAAAATAATATTTCGAAACAACGCAACCCCAGACAATTTGCAAAATTGGTTTATTAGTTTTTAAGGTGTATCTATTTTTGTCGGTTAATTTTATATAATACTTTGCAATAAAAATATACATTTTATTTTATCATTTATACCAAAGAAGATTGTATAGTTTTAGCTTTTTTTTATTTAGGTAAATAGATAGGCTTTTTTTTCCTGAAAAACAGGCTTTTTGATCATGTAGGACAGGCATTTCTAAAAAAATATATGGTAACCCTAGGTATGAATCCAATACAGCGGCCTAATAAAATAGTTAAAGTAATGGAACAAAATGGCGACCAATTAAAATGTTTAAAAAAATAACGTAAAAAAAATTCTTATTCAATTGACTTCATATTTTTCACAAAAATTAAATGTGATATGGTATAAACTGGTAGCAATTCTTTAAATTATGTCCAAAAATCAAGTGTGGCGTAAGCAGGAAGTTGTAAAATATTGGTACGAATCCAATATGGTCGAACCAAATGGCGCCCAATAAAAAAGTCTGAAAAGTCAATATATGTATTAGTGTTACAAAATGGCTATGTGCGGAACTTAATTGGGTACACTTGTACCTAAGAAAAGGAAAGAAGTTCCGAGTAAAAGAAATTTAGCAATTTTATATATCAATATATTTTAAAAGAAAGACAATATTAGTTGATATATAGGTCAAAAAAGATTTGTTCACTGAAAGTGTTGTGGTTATGAATTAATGTGTTATTTATCTGCAGCAAAAAAAACATAGACATAGGACATTGACCAGTACGTTTCGTAATGTAAACTGGCACCCCTGGACCGAGTCATTTGTTTTCTTAAGTACGATGCGCACATTGGTTTTCATGACCCCGTGTTGCGTTTTTCACACATATGCTCCATAATGTCCCCTACCGGTCGTGCCACAGCTGTTTCACTACAGACACACGTGTCTTACCACGAGCCAACACGCAGCCATATCTTATATCCCCCGATCTAGCGCAGAGGCGTGCGGGGTTAGCTTCAAAAATTAATGTCAGAGGTATTTATTAATACGCTGATGTATAAATTGTCAGGTTGGGCCTTAAAGTAACTGGCAGGGAGGAAAAAAATGATATACTTAAGTTATGTCTAAAATTTTGATGAATAGGATTTTCTTAATATATTCTGTACTGCACAACTGATTTAATGAATGCAAAAGTTTTAAAATCTATAAAAAGTACCTTTATAGAGAATACACTAAAAAAACAATTTAGAATACTTCAAACTTCACGGCTTTGGTCAATTAAGAAATTATGCTTCTTGGAATTAAACCGTTTTAAAATGGAATCCATTTCCGTCGTTTCTTCTTCGATTGCATGAGGCAACTTCAAAGATCTTTACTTCCCGAGATTTGAACACTCAATAAGTTCGGATAGATTTAGGTCGGCCTTATTCCTGAGTTGTGCTTGGTGAACCGTGACTCGGTGTAACGATCATTTTCGACGTGTGATGAAGACCGTAGCTTGTATTTCTATTGAAATTATTAATATGTTTATGAATTTCAACGTTCGACATGTTCAGTGGAATGCTGGTGTTCAGATACAGCAGATTGTGTATTTGTTTCTTTTTAATACATCGTTGATGTTTCTTAAGACTAGTGGATATGTATCGTTCAATTTACCATTGAGGATTTGCACTAAAAATTTTCCAGTCCATCCCAGTTTAACACTAAATTTCTATACACAATTTTTGGTATTAACTTTTTTAACATTTTATTAAGCCGCCATTTTTTACCAGTATTTTTGACCAAAATTTGAAGTCAATCGAATAACTAGTTTTTGAACTATTTCGCGAACAGACAGACCGACAGACTGACGGAAATGGGAGAATGACCCCAAAAACGCAAAGATCTGCTAAAAATCTTACGAGGGAAATAACAATGGACCCGAATTAGTTTATAGGATATGTATACAGGGTTGTTCAAAAGAAACGCACAAAATTTGTATCTTCTGTATGAGCAATTTTTCACAAAAACGCGGGAATACGTGAAGTGAATTAAATGGTTGTTCGTCTTTTTGTAATATTTTCAACAGCCTACCCTTACATATATTATATATATAAAAATGTATACATGTATGCAATTATTTATAAAACACGCTCAAAATTCGAGTCTTTCTAAACTTTTCTTTTGTGTGCAATTAGTAGGGAGTAGGCTATGGCTAAAATGTATTAAAAACAAAATACATGTAATTCTTAAACTAAGGATGTAATACTTTCAAACTTAATTCAAACGATCTTTTTTAATTCTGAACTCTTAATTATGATAAAATTATTGAATTCTACTCAAAACAAAATAATAATTACATACAAACAAAATTTTGAAAAACCTTTCAAAGATGGTATTGAATTTTTTAACATTTTATTAAGCCGCCATTTTTTACCAGTATATACTTATATCACTCTTTATTTTTGGGCAAATTTTGAAGTCCATTCTATAAGTAGTTTCTTAATAATGATTTTTTTTGCGTTTTGTGACGTCGGCATTTTGTTCCGCCTTATTGGATTTTTACCAAAATGTAACCATTTTATCCCATTATATGCCTTGGTTTTTGACCAAAATTTGAAGTCAGTCGGATAACTAGTTTTTGAACTATTTCGCGAACAGACAGAATACAAGACAGACCGACAGAATGACGGAAATGGGAGAATATGTTTTTCGGGGTCCAGTGACCCGAAAACGCAAAGATCTACAAACATCTCCATTTACGAAGGAAATAACAATGGACATGAATTAGTTTATAGGATATATATATATATATATATATATATATATATATATATATATACAGCGTTGTTCAAAAGAAACGAGCAAAATTTGTATCTTTTGTATGAGTCATTTTTCACAAAAACGCTGGAACATGTGAAGTGGTTTAAATAGTTTTTTTTTGTAATATTTTCAGCCCCCTCCCTGAGAGAAGGTGTTCTAAAACTGAATCCGATATTAGCAAAAAACTAGGGGTCATTTCATTAGTGTAAAACGGATCCACATAAGGTTTTTAATTAAAATTAAAATTCGAGGGGGAGGGATCCTTAGCAGTTAACTGATTCGGCTAATGTAACGAATGCTGAAATTGATCTCCACCTTCTACTTAACATACAGCGAGTCTGTGGCAAATATTATCAACCGCACTCGTAGGTCCTCAACGCAGTTTGGTCTATGTTTAAACACCCTCTCCTTCAAATACCCCATAAAAAGAAATCCAATGGTGTAAGGTCCGGAGACCTTGGTAGCCCTTCAATGGGACCCCGTCGAATTATCTCGTCGAAGTACTTTCGAACGTTAATACCAAAATGCGATGGTGGATCACCCTCGTATTAAATCAAATGAGGGGAAATCTACGTAAAGCTCAGCAGTAGGATTTTCTTCAAAGAAATATGGTTATTTATTATGCCAGCCCACACATTGACCTTTTGGGGATGTTGTGTATGTCCGTCACGTATCCACTGTGGATTTTTATCAAAACAGAATCTTATGTCTATTGATCATTCCGCTTAAATAAAATGTTGCCTCATCGTTCAAGATAAAAAATGTGTTATTTTCATCATATCTCCCCATCATTTCTTTACAGAATTGTAATCTCGTATCGTAGTCATCTTCAAGAAGTTCCTGTACAACATGCACTTTAAGCTCTACTAACATCGTTATTTAGCGTTAAGTGATTGGTTGAAAAATGTTGATTTTCTTGTACTGAGTATATCAAGTTGGGTCTAATATACAAAAAGACGAACACTCATTTAAAACCCTTACTTGTTCCAGCGTACAGAAGATATGATTTTTTTGCGTTTCTTTTGAACAACCCTGTATAGTTATTGAAACATAAATATATGCATATACAGTGTGTCCCAGATTCGCCTCTCTATATAGGGGATCTCGGCTCCTATTATACCTACAGCAAAGGTTAAATGGGAAAAGTTTTAGAGGAAACTTATTGCATTCGATATCTGGCTTCAGATTTACGATCGATCAATAAGTTTGGGAAATGTCGGCGAAAAACCGAAAATGGCGGATTTCGTTTTTCGCCAGTATATCCAGAACGGTAAATTTGACAGCTGTCAAAATGTGACATTATTGGGACACATTTTTAAGACAAATAAGATGGCGTATACTACACGTCTATGGCGGCCATAAGAAAAATGAAAGTTGAGGCGGGTTGCGAGTTAACAAAAAACAATGAAGACCTGTCGTATACGCCATCTTATTTGTCTTAAAAATGTGTCCGAATAATGTCACATTTTGGCAGCTGTCAAATTTATCGTTCTGGATATACTGGCTAAAAACGCCGTTTTCGGTTTTTCCCCGATATTTCCAAAAACAATTGAACGATCGTAAATCTGAAGCCGGATATCGAATGCAATAAGTTTCCTCTAAAACTTTCCCCATTTAACCTTTGCTGTAGGTATAATAGGAGCCGAGATCCCTGTATAGAGAAGCGAATCTGGGACACACTGTATAAACTGTGTTATCTGTACGTAGTGGAATTCTATACGAGGGAAGTTCTGACTAAAGGTGAATTTACTGATTTTTTTATAATATTGAATTAAAAAAAAATTAGTTACATCTTTTTGCCTTTAGGTAAAACCGGTAGTCCATAACAAGTAAGAATAATAGTCATTTTTGACCATTTGGGCGGTTGCCATTTTGAAATAGCTTGACAGGTTGTCACTAAAATTTGGGAACGTACCCAGTTTGAACCCTTAATAATGATTAAGGGTTGTACAAACTCCCTACGGTATTTTTTTCCTTAAAGGTCTGCGGAATCTATTTTTTTGTCTTTAAAAAATAACATTTTTATCTTATTAGTTTCTAATAGGCTTTTTAACAGCATTAATAACTCTTATTACTTTCGCTTTAACTTAATTGGATTCAGTTGACCCCAACAAGAAATTGCATGAAAATTAAATTATGTTCCAATTTAAAATACGTGACCATAGTGGAAAGCACGCTTTTAATCCTCGGGATATATTTACCGAGATTTGTAAAGGAAATATTGAAACCATTAATTTTCAGAATGCAAGGCGGTCTATCGATATTTTAATTTATCATTTTACGTTCTAGTAAAATAGTGAAGATAAAACGCGTCGACTTTTCAACGTCTTATTTGCGGACGAAGAAAAAAATGCCACGAATAAAGGTATGTTGTTTTTTTTGTTAAAATTATCGGAAAGTCAGTTTTTTCGTATTTTATTTTTTCTGTTTCAAAGAAGTTTATGTTTTGATTTATTGAAAAACTGTAGAGTTTCCGATAATCTAAATGAAAAAATCGGTAAATTCATCTTTACACACAAGTTCCCTCGTGTAGAGTTTGACGACGTACAGGGTATTTCATTTTCGGCACTTTTACGGGGTGTCTCCCTTATTTTTAAAGATTGAAGGTTGCGGTTTTCGCAGTTGTTTTTTTGTGAAATTAAAGATGGCGCCAGCAGAATTTTCATAGCCCCTGTGGTTTTTGAGATACAGGGCGTTTTTGAAAAAGTTACATTTTTAGGGACTCTTCGTATCCCAGCTACCTATCTGATATCAAAAAGAGAAAACTGATCCTTATGTGACTTTCTCTGTAGAATTCGGTGCCATTTTCAGAATAAGTATATGGGGTCAGGTCAAAAAGTTATCGGACCCTACTTTATTTTTTTTTAAATGGGACACCCTGTATATTCTTTATATTTATATATAAAAATATATACATGTATGCAGTTATTTATAAAAACAAGCTCAAAATTCGAGATTTTATAAACTTTTCTTTTATGTCCAATTAGTAGGTAGTAAGTAGGCTATGGCTAAAATGTATTAAAAACAAAATTCATGTAATTATTATGCTAAGGATGTAATACTCGAACTTAATTCAAACGATCTTTTTAATTCTGAAGTCTTAATTATGATAAAATTATTGAATTTTACTCTAAACAAAATAATAATTACCTAGAAACAAAATTTTGAAAAAGCTTCACAGGTGGTTTTCAAAATGACGACCATTTTTCCGTATGCAAAATTAGCACATTTTCGTTTTTCTTCTAATAGAGTTCAAAAGAATCATAGGCCCTTGCAAGACATATCGTGTTTTATATATTTTATTTTGCATGAAATCCTATAAGAAAAAAATCTAAAATCGACAGATCCTGAGATCGAGGGGGCCATCTTACAGGTCCGTGGTATCCACCTTTGAGGAAAGTTATCGTCTAAAAATGCCCTAAAAAAGCTTGTTGTGGCTTGGGGCACCGTCTTATTGATGATAAACGGGATTTATAAAGTGCCAATGTCACATTTTCCGCCAGTTGTCGAATAAATTCCTCAAGGATTTCTAGGTACCGACGCGCTGTGAGACCTCCTTCAAAAATTCCCCAATCCCATAGCGTCCTTGTTGTGCCCTCTCAAAAATTAAATGGTGATTTTCTGCGGACCAGTTTCTTGTATTATGGCGATTAAAAATTCCCGCACGTGAAAAATAAGATTCATCGGACCAGATAACGAGTCTGCCAAAAGATTCATCAATATGGATTTGTTGTAAATACCATTGGTAAAACAAAATTTGGTGCTCGGCATCGCCGGGTTGTAAATGTTGAACTATGTGGAATTTATATGGGTGATACTTATATTTTTGCAAAATTCTTTGCTTCCTTTATTTTCTGGCAAGAAGATAAAGTCGCCGCTCCTACATAACCCAATACGTTTATTTCTTTTCTCTATCTTGTTTGGTGTATACTTTAGGACGGGGCTGGATAAATGATCCGTGCTCTACTAAATTTTATTTAAAGCGGGCAATATGTCTTGGAAAGGTTGCCTTCTCTCTGGATATCTAATATAAACAAAAAGGGCTTCTAAGATATTATCCTAACCGTAGCGCTCAAAGTACTATGCTCAGCGTACCTTTGTAAAATATAATTCCCAAACTTTTTTGGGATTTTCATTAAATTTTATGGTAGAAACCAATATATACTTTTCATAGTTTTCGTAAACCGTCATTACTGTAAAATAGTAAATTAAATATAGTTAAATAGAAACACCAAAACAACAAAAATATTTCATTAATAATCAAAAACTGACAAAACTTCAAAGTTTTTGACATTTTGCTTTTTGTTCCAAACAAATTAGCCATAGCCCCCTACCTACTAATTGGACACAAGACAATTTTAGGAAATCTCGAATTTTGAGCTTGTTTTTCAAAATAACTCCATACGTATATATATTTTTGGAATGCCCACATCATTCCTAATAAATATAAAGAATAACATAGAGGATGCCCCATTTAAAAAATAAAGAAGGATCCGATAACTTTTTGTCCTAACCCCGTATATCACACTTTATTTTTGGGACAATTTTGAAGTTCATCCGATAAGTAGTTTCCTAATAATTATTTTTTTAAATATTTCTTACCATTTTTATCAAAATAATCATTTCGTCATCTTATGAGCTATACCGCGTACAGACAGAACGACAGACAGACTGACGGTAATGAGGAACATCTTTTTCGGGGTCCAGAGACCCTAAAAAGATCTGCAAAAATCTTACGAGGAGAGTAAAAACAGATACTTTTACTCAGGACATTTTTTTCTTGATCGATAAATAAGACTGCAGGTATAATGGTTTTTGTACGTAGCAAAAGAAAATTTTAATTAATTCCCTTTATCCGTAACTTCCCTCCACACACAGATAAAATGGTTTATATATTACAGTTGTTTGGCAACAACTTTATAGATAAAGGGATTTCATTTATATTTTGACACCTAGCTACAACTTTAACTGCGGAAGATTCAAATACACTTTAAATACAAAATGTGAAAACATCTTCTTGAATTATCTTTTAAGAGTATCAAACAACAAATTCTTCTTACCAATTACAAATATACCAAGTTCCATATTAACTGAACTAAAACCCTTCCACAATAGGCAATGTACTTCTAAGATTCCAGATTTGTGCTAGAAAATAATTTCTCTCTAACCTAACGCATTACGTCTTATGGCAGGAGTTTTGTCAATTTTCTTGGTTGCTACCTCGGAATGAGTCGTATGACAATCTTAATATACATTCTCTCACGTTCAGAGTGGAGGAGGTTTCGAGGAGGCTGTCCATTGTAGATGAAAATAAGGGGGCGGGGAGTGACGGAATACCGTCTTTTTTTGGAAAAAATTATTTATCCAGTTTGAGTACTCCTCTGTCGCATATTCTCAACATCTCACTTAAGAGTGGCCACTATCCTACACTCTGGAAAACCACTTATTTACTCCCAATGTATGAAAATACTGCTGGCAGGTCATCCGTTTACAGAATTATAGAGGTATAAGTAAGCTTTGTATATTCAGTAAAATTATGACCAGTTATTTTATACATTAAAAAACCTATAATACCTCAACAGCACGGGTTCTTCTCAGGGCGCTCTATTGACAGAAACTTGTTAATATATCATCAGTATCTTTCCACTATCTTGGACAACCGTATCCAGGTCGATTCCCTATTCACCGATTTTAGTAAAGCTTTTGACAAAGCAAATTACATATTCTTATTGTTGTTGTGCCTGATGTCGGTGTACAGGGTAATCTCTTGCGCTGGTTCTCATCATATCTTTTTGGGAGTAAACAAGAAATTTCCATTTTTAATAGTTTTTCCAGATCAATTTGGGCTCTCACCTGGCCCTTCTTCTTTTCTGTCTCTTTACAAATAATATTTCTACCTGTTTTCGATATTCGAGATTTCTCCTTTATGCAGACGATCTAAAGGTTTTTTTCTGAGATTGGCTCTGTGGATGATTGCGACTGCAGGAAGACCTCGACAGAGTTTCGGCTTGTTGTGAAGAGTATACACTCTTTTTAAATATATAAAAAATACTCTAGTATTTCGTTCTCTAAAAATAGACATATCTTTGATTATATAATCAACGATAAACCTGTAAGTCGAGTTACTCGGATTAAGGATTTCTTTTCTGGTTGCAACTTTTCATTTGCCTCTCATATAGATTATGTAGTTAGTAAGTGCTCTCGAATGCTGGGCTTCGTGGTGAAAGTGTGTAGAGATTTCAATTCTGAGAAGGCAATAAAACTAATTTATTTTGCTTATGTTTATATAGTATCTACAATGTGCCTAGTGTTACCGTTGCTAGATAACAACTTCAACTATTAACTCTAGAAAGCCGATGGATTGAATCTCGGCTTATTTTTGTTTAAAAGAACTTTTCTCATTGATTTCTTTGCATGTTCCCTCTAGAACCATCAGACATCAATACTGTCTTCATTTATTTCACATACTAATCTAGGCAGATATTTTCCTATTTATACAGGGTATTAATTAATGTCGTGGACATATTTCAGGGGGTGATAGTACTCGACAAAATAGGAAAAGAATGCCAATATATACATCAAAGTTTCAATTTTTTTCTCGTTTTTTGCGTTTTTTTCCAGTTCCTTCTGAGACAATTAGTTCAAATTTAGAACATGTATTATTTTTAAGAACCTCTACGATAAAATATTAAAATCGTGGATGGTAGTATACAGGGTGTTACATTTTTTGCACCACTTACAAGTTTATCTTGCGGAACTTTTTTTTTGCAGCACCCTGTATGAATTCTGATAAAAAATTTAAACTCTTTGTTCATTTCTTTAGCTCTTTCGTATTTTGCATTATTCTCGTATCTATCACAGTTTTCGACTTATTTGCAATAATTGCCGTAGATGCAAATTAAGTGTAGGCTAAATAATGAAACTGGAATAAAAGGTAGTAGGCTGAGGCAGGTCATTTGTTAATTCTGTTCTTTAATCTGACATTTTGTAAGAAATATTTTTTGTTTGACGTTTCCGTAGTTGTTTCGAGTTGTTTAATGATGGTTGAATTCACAAATCAAAAATATGCAGAAATTCATTTCATTTATGGACTTACCAGCGGCAATTGTTATGAAGCCATGAACAGAAATATCCAAATCGCATGGTGCCCAATAGACAAACATTTGCAAAGGTACATAATCGGCTATGTGAAAATGGATAATTCAAGAAATCCACTCATTTAGAAGGTGCAAATAGAACGGTTAGGACTCCTGAAGTCTCCTGCTACCAGTACGAGGAAAATTACAGCAACACTTAACATTTCTTTTGTGCTTGTATGGAAAATTTTATTAGACAACTTAATGTATCCTTACCACATCCAAAGGGTTCAAGCTCTTCTCCCAAGTGACTTTCCACTCCGTTTAAATTTTTGCCAGTGGTTCTTACAAATGCTAACCCAAAATCCATTATTTGGAAACACGATTTTATTTAGCGATGAGGCAAATTTTTCTAGCAATGCCATACGTAAAT
Organism: Kuschelorhynchus macadamiae; assembly: GCA_030620095.1. NCBI lineage: Eukaryota > Metazoa > Arthropoda > Insecta > Coleoptera > Curculionidae > Kuschelorhynchus > Kuschelorhynchus macadamiae. The sequence goes on along the minus strand of JAUTXW010004484.1, from coordinate 7,455 downwards.
TTCATAACAATCATTTTTGGGCAGAAGAGAATCCGCATTTGATACATACATACACAAAATAATTTACAGCAACAATTTTCAGTAAATGTGTGGGCCGGCATTATTGGAGATTATTTGATAGGTCCATTGTTCCTGCCAGAAAAGCTAAACGGACGATGTTATCGTCAATTTCTCGAAGACGAACTCCCGGTATTGCTAGAAGACGTGCCAATTCTTCGTAGAAATCAAATGTGGTTCATGCACGATGGTGCACCAGCACATTTCAGCATAGAGGTGAGGGAGTTCCTAAATAATAATTTTAACAACAGTTGGATAGAGCGAGGGGGACCTCAGCCATGGCCCCCTAGATCTCCAGATCTGAATAGCCTGGATTTCTTTTTCTGGGGACACCTGAAAACGTTGGTGTATCAGACCCCAATCCAGACAGAAGAAGATTTAAGAAACAGAATAATAGCTTCATGCGATATCATTCACAATACTCCTGGAATATTTGGCAGAGTCCGTCAGTTCATGAGGCGAAGACTTGATTCTTACATTTTAGCAAGAGGCGGACATTTTTAACAACTTTTATAATTTTGTTTTATTTTTAATTTAACTGTAATAATTTTATCTGATTGTTTATTATCATGTCGGTTGATTTGAAATAAAACCCGTTTCTTAATTTTTTGCTTAATTTCGCCTACATGCCATCGATGAAATGCATCGATTATTCCAAATAAGTCGAAAACTGTGATAGATACGAGAATAACGCAAAGTACGAAAGAGCTAAAGAAATGAACAAAGAGCTTAAATTTTATATCAGAATTCATACAGGGTGCTCCAAAAAAAAATTCCGCAAGATAAACTTGTAGGTGGTGCAAAAAATATAACACCCTGTATACTACCATCCACGATTTTGATAATTTATCGTAGAGGTTCTTAAAAATAATACATGTTCTAAATTCGAACTAATTGTCTCAGAAGAAACTGGAAAAAAACGCAAAAAACGAGAAAAAAATTGACAAACTTTGACACCCTGTATAACGAAAAGGTGCGCATTTGACTATGTATATATTTTCATTTTTTTCCTATTTTGTCGAGTACTATCACCCCCTGACATATGTCCACGACATTAATTAACACCCTGTAGACGAAGCTTAAACTTTAACTCTTACTGTTAGAATATAATAATAAATATTTATATTTATAACTTAATAAATATTTATATTAAAACATATGTAAGGTAAACTCAATATGTCATTGTAATTAATTAGTGGATACATTTTGGGTGGCTGCACCTGTTTGTGTCCTAAATGTAGTAAATAAATAAATATAGATTTTTTTTTCTCAATTCCGTCGGTCTGTCTGTATGCGGCATAGCTCAAAAACTACTTCTCCGATTGACTTCAAATTTTGGTCAGAAATCAAGGGTTACATTTTGGTAAAAATCCAATATGGCGGAACAAAACGGCGGGCTGGTGAAATATTAAAAAATTATTTCTAAAAAACTGCTTATCCAATTTACCTGAAATTTTGCACAAAAGTCGAGTATTACGTAGCCATCAACTACTTATTAGATTGATTTCAAATTTTGTTCAAGAATTCAGCGTAATACATGAACTGGTAAAATTGTGGTACGAATTCAAGATGGCGGAACAAAATGGCGGCCAAATAAATTGATTGTTATCGTGAAAAAAAATCCCCTACAAGGGTATACATAGCTTCAAGTTTTATCATTTCTAGATGCCCAAAAACATGTTTTCTCAATTCCGTCGGTCTGGCTGTCAAATTGGGGCATAAAGGCTACTTACCCGATTGACTTCAAATGTTGGTCAAAAATTAAACGTCTTATGGGGATGACCTGGTAACATTTTGGTAAATATCCAATATGGCGGAACAAAATGCCGGCCTGGTGAAATATTAAAAAAATTGTCAGTAACAAACTAATTATCCAAATTACTTCAAATTTGGCAGAAAAACCAAGTGTTACATAGAAACGAACTCCAAATTTTTGACAAAAATTAAATGTGATATAGAAATAAACTGTTACGAATTCAATCAACTTAACGGATCAAAATGGTGATCTTAAAAAAAATAATTTAAAGACTACTTATTCAATTTATTTTAAATTATGTTCAAAAGTGTGGCGTAGATAGAAACTGGTAAAATATTGGTATTTTATATATATATATATATATATATATATATATATATATATATAAACATATATATATATATATATATATATATATATATATATATATATATATATATATATATATATATATATATATATATATATATATATATATATATATATATATATATATATATATATATATATATATATATATATATATATATATATATATATATATATATATATATATATATATATATATATATATATATATATATATATATATATATATATATATATATATATATATATATATATATATATATATATATATATATATATATATATATATATATATATATATATATATATATATATATATATATATATATATATATATATATATATATATATATATATATATATATATATATATATATATATATATATATATATATATATATATATATATATATATATATATATATATATATATATATATATATATATATATATATATATATATATATATATATATATATATATATATATATATATATATATATATATATATATATATATATATATATATATATATATAAAGAATAAAAATAATAGATTTTTTTTCAAATGTGGTTATGTTTTTGTAAATAAAAAAATGTAACTATAAAATGTGATTGGAAATGAAAATTGTTGTTTTTCGCAAAATCAGTAAATTCGCCTTAACCCAGAACACCCATCGTACAGAATTCCGCTTTATACACCCATATAAAATTTGAATAATATCGTCATTAGAATAGTTTAATGGCAGTCCTAGAAACTTTTGAATTCAACGTTTTTCTTTGCCAAAAAAACGGGCAGCTTGCACATAGAGATTTGTAACTTCTCAAATCATCAGATAAGGAGTAAAATCTGATGCTAACTTATTTGCTATACGTATATTTGATATGCGGAAATTTAAAAAATAAACTGTTTAAAGTTAGAGGCTTATGTAGAGGTATAGGTGTGCTTGTTTTTTTCTATACTCTCCTCGATTGGTCATTATATTCATCTCGTACGTGATTATTCCTTACACTTCCTATTAGCTTAGGTCTCTTGTTTGCATCAGGAGGGCCAGCTGCGTAAAACCGACTTACGGGTTAGTGCTAGTTTAATATGCCCTACAAAAATCATAATTAAAATTGTTTGCACCTTGTGCTTTACTTCGTTAACCATTGAGCACGAAACTAGCACCAAATTAAGCTAGAAAGCAATTAGACTTGCATTTGCACAGTTTTAATTACTTTCCGTTGATGATTAAATTATTACCTACATTATAATAATATCACACTTTATTTATAATATAATTCATTTATTAAAATTATTATTTATTATCTTATTGGCAGGTTAGTATTTTTCTATTTCGTATATTCAGAACATTAACTTACGTGTTAGCCTTTAGACGGAAACTTAAAGATCTTGACAGTCGGTAGAAATATATACAAAATAATTACCAAGAAAAAGAAAAAAATCGATAAATTAACCGGCACTTCCCTCATTATGAATATTTCCTTTTAGTAGGAATAGTGAGGTGTGAACCAATTTAGTTCAGTTCATACTTATTTAGGAACACATAAATACTGTCTTTTCAAACCTTTTTATTGGACGCCATTGTGTTCCAACATATTGGATCCCTACCAATATTTTACCAGTTTATACCTCCTTATATTAGTTTTTCTTCAAAATTTACAGACAATTGAATAAGAAGATTTTTTTACGTAAATTTTTAACATTTTATTTGGCCGAGATTTTGTTCCGCTATTTTGAATTCTTCAACAAAACTTTGCCAGTTTATCTCTATATCACACTTAATGCATGCACAAAATTTGAAATTAATCTAATAAGAAGTTTTTTCAGACTGATTGTTTAAATATTTTATTATGCCCCCATTTTGTTTTGCTATTTTATATTCATACCAAAATGTTACCAGTTTATTCTTATGCAATCACAGTTTTACTAGTACATAACTATACTACAATTAGTTATGGCACACAATTTGAAATCAGTTCATTAAGTAGTTTTTTCAGGCTGTAATTCTAAATATTTTATTAAGCCGTCATTTTGTTCCGCCATCTTGTATTTGCATAAAAAATTTCCAGTTGATTCCTATATAATACTTGATTTTTGTGCAAATTGGATAATTAGTTTTTTTATTAATAATTTTTTTTAACGTTTCACTATGTCGCCATCTTGCTTCGGTATATTGGATTCTTACCAAAATATTACCAGGTGATCCCCGTATAAGCCTTAATTTTTGAGTAAAATTTGAAATCAATCTGATGAGTAGTTTTTAAGCTATGCCGCGAACTGACAGGCAGACAAACAAACCGACAGATGGACCGGCGGAATTGATAAAACATATTTTTTGGCATCTAGAGACGCTAAAACGCAAAGATATGTAAAACCTGAGAGATTTTGTTCCTCCATTTTGTTCCGCCATCTTGAATTAGTACCACAGTTTTACTAGTTCATCTCTATACTACAGTTAGTTATGGCACACAGTTTGAAATCAGTTCATTAAGTAAATTTTTCAGGCCGAATGTTTAAATATTTTATTAATCCGCCATCGTGGATTCGTACCAAAATATTACTAGTTGATTCCTATATAATACTTGATTTTTGTGCAAAGTTTAAGATAAGTTGGATAATTAGTTTTTTTAGTCATAATTTTTTTAACGTTTGACCTATATAATACTTGATTTTTGTGCAAAGTTTGAGATAAGTTGGATAATTAGTTTTTTTAGTCATAATTTTTTTAACGTTTGACTAGGCCGCCATCTTGTCCCGGCAAATTGGATTTTTATCAAAATGTTACCAAGTCATCCCCATATGAGCCTTAATTTTTGACTAAAATTTGCAGTCAATGTGAAGAGCAATTTTTAAGCTATGCTAGAACTGACAGACAGACAGACAAACCGACAGGCGGACTGACGGCCTTGATAAAACATATTTTTTGGCATTTAGGGCCGCCAATACGCCAAGAAATATAAAACCTGAGAGGGTGATTTTTTCAGATTACAACATTTTGCCGCCATTGTGTTCCGCTATGTTGAATTAGTACCAAATTTTTATTAGTTTATTTCTATACTACAATTTGTTATGGCACACAATTTGAAATGAGTCCTTTAAGTATTTTTTTAGTAATAATTTTTTTAACATTTCACTAGGCCGTTATTTTGTTTTGTCATACTGGATTTTTACCAAAATGTTTCCAGGTCTTCCTCATATGACCTTAATTTTTAACCAAAATTTGAAGTCAATCGGGTAACTAATTATTAGCTTTCGCCGTCTAGGAACCTTGACACTTAAGGGTCTGAAAAAATCTCGGAGGGTGATTTTTTTCAAGATTACAATTACGAGGGAAGTAAAAAATGTATACTGGTCAAACCATGACGGAGTAATCGGTGTACATAGGTACCTAAAAAATACATATTGCCGAATTGAAAACCTCTTCTTTTTTTGAAGGCAGTTAAAAAGTAATTTAGTGCAGTCACTCTTAAGAGAAAAATTACCTTATCATAGAGGTGGCAATTTAAAAAATCTAATCAATTTAGTTTTGCATGTATCAGCAGTATGGCATCATCGGTTAAAACCTACCTATCGGCAAAATTAATTAACTTTCGGAATATAGGCCTCTAAATATTTACAAGATTATGAGTCGTGTTTTAGGAATATTTCAAACATTAAACATATGGTCGTTCTTTCAAAATACAAAACACTATATGAAGCCGCGTGCCCCTGTCGTCATCCTGTGAAAATGTTTTTATATAAACAGTGTTGTTCCACATATGATAGTTCTGAAACAGGATATATGATATCGTAAAACATAACAAAAAGTAAATTGTGATATTAATCGATTCTTACTTCCCTCGTTAAAGGGATGCGTTGTAATCGTGATAAAATCACCCTCCGAGATATTTCCAGATCTTTACGTTTAATAATTAATATTCAATTAATAATAAATAAATTAAAAACTTAAATTAAAATAAATTACAATTTATGTAAAGTTATTGGCAAATAATTTATTGTCTATGCACTAAGTTGCTATTACCTTAAGATATACAGGGTGTTTCAAAAGTAAGGTAAAATATTTAAGGGGGCTATTCTTGGGTTCATTTTATAAAAAAAACTTCACAAGGTCTTACCTATAGTCTGTTTCAGAAATGTATAGAGTAGCAAAACTCATTAGGTATGCAAAAGGATTACAGGGTGACCCACCAATAATTTATGCCACTTCCATAGTTTACCATTGATCTCAGTTCAATTTTTTTTTTCATCAAGTGTAGGTAGTACCACCCGGTTTGGGGTCAATTTATGCGTTTGCCTAATGTTATCCGTTTATAAACACTGAAAATGGAACGCAAATGGCGTGCGGTTATATACTTATAGAAATAATTTAAATTTAACAAACTTTTATTTTAACGAAATAAAAATTATTTATAATATATACATAATATATATAGATAAAATAATAATTATTATATATTATTATACAACAATTAAGTTATAATTGGTTATATTCTTCGTCATCTGAAGAACTGTCATCGCCTCTTGACATTATGCTTAAAGGGTCGACCGTCTGATCGATCAGGTTGTCAAGATCCCACATTCTCTGCTCATGTTTAATCACATGCTGGACTGCTTTATGTAATGGCTTTATCAAACAGTAGCTTAATATCTTTCATTTTAAATGTCGTGTTTTGACTTCCTACACATCCTTTCACTTGCGCCCCTATAAGTTCTATAGGATTTAGTTCTCAATGATATGGCGATAAAGGTAAGTACATTATATTTTTCTGCTATATCTTCCACGGCTTATATCATAAAACGATTTTTGTGCAAATTTGCTATGGCTAGTAGTTCTTTCTTTATCAAATTGGGTTCAAACTCAATACCTCTGGTAGTTCGTCGATAATTTCTTGTTTTCTCCAAGATGAAGTTGGTTTCTTCTCTATGCGCCGTGAATAATAGCTTGTGTTATCCATAACCACTACCGAATCAGCCGGAAGATATTTTATCCTTTTACCAAAATAGTCTTCGAAAACATCCGACTTCATGTCCTTATGGTAATCTCCCGTCCGGCACTACTGAAAAGTTAGCAAACCTTCTTTTACAAACCCCTCTTCGCCTCGGCGGGCACTGGTTATATTTTTCTCTTGTCACCTTTTGTGTACTATATAACCTTCATTGATCCACGTCTCATCAAGATAAAAAAATGTTTGCTCCCTGCGGTACTGCTTTATACTTCTCAAGTATTTTCGTCTCCACCAAATAATTTCATCGCTTTCCAGTAAAAG